>PVYE01006600.1:0-30604 GCA_002995055.1 Rhizopogon rudus
ATTTTGTCTGCGGAAGAGGATCACATGTCGAAGTGGTCTGCTGCGACTCTATATGGCGGTGGTGCCGACACGGTTGGCCTCTACCTACATATATGAAAATACCATAACTCGGCTGACATCTGTTCCCTCAGACTGTTTCTTCAATCTACGCATTTTTCCTGGCTATGACACTTTTCCCTGATGTGCAGAAGAAGGCTCAGGCTGAAATTGATGCTGTTGTTGGTCCTGATCGCCTTCCATCCTTCGCCGACCGCGGCTCCCTCCCCTACATCGAGGCGCTTATGAAGGAAGTCCTCCGTTGGAACGCTGTCGTCCCTACTGGTATATTTACCCGTGTTGTCGCGTTCTCTACCTGACCAGCAGTATCTCAATGACAGGTGTTCCCCACCGTGTCACGGAGGACGACACCCATGACGGATACTACATCCCCAAAGGCTCCCTGATAATATCTAACATTTGGTTAGTATTCACTCCTTCCGTATCCTAAGCAACAGAATTTAAATTCTTCGAATTTGCCCGGGGACAGGTTCATGCTCAACGATCCGCAGACATACTTCAACCCCTCTGAATTCAACCCTGAACGCTTCTTAGCCAATGATGGCAAGGAACCTGAGGCTGAACCTCGCACGATCTGCTTCGGCTTCGGTAGACGGTACGCGTTGATTTGCTGTTCGTTATGAGACCCAAATGCTAACACTCTGCTCTGCAGTATCTGCCCAGGTACGCACGCTTCGCAGAGGGCGTTGATTAACGTTAACAAGGTAGTTTTCTGACACTGCTTGCCCAGGCCTTCACCTTGCGGATGCGTCCGTCTGGTTATCCGCCGCCATGTCGCTTGCTGTGTTCAATGTTTCGAAGGTTGTTGAGGATGGTGTTGAAATCACGCCTGAATTTGACTCCACATCAGGTACAATCAGGTATGTCCCCCATCTTATCTCATTTGCTGTATTAGTCTTAAAATATATACCCTTTCAGCCACCCAAAACCCTTCAAGTGCTCTATTAAGCCCCGCTCTGAAAATGCCCTTGCACTCATCCAGCGAGATGCCCACTACTAAGGGCACAACGATGAACCTGGAGAAACTATCCCTCGCCACACCCGATGGTTTATATATGCATTTGTTCATAGCATGTAGCATATCGCGATATCGGTCGCGTTGTTGGAATAGCATATAACCCGCGAATTGTCTCTGGATTCGCCAGTGTGACCCGTCTAGATTGCGGCTACATATGTACCGACCTACTTGATATTACTCAAGAAGGTTCTTCCGCAATGACCGCCAATCATTTTTCCAACACCAGTCGACTTACGCACTCGCCCCAAGTCCATAAGCTCGTGTGCAGATCTATCGTTGACAGCTCAAAACGTTGTGAGTAATTGTCACCTCTCAACTACTGAACTACTCAAATCCTTCCAGAGGTCTCTTTAAGTAGCACACGCGAAACCATCCATCCCCAGACTCAACCGCCCAAAATCAGATTTTTGAGTCCTCTAACAAATCTGTAGGTTGTCGAGTCCCACGCTGTGTACGTTTATCTACGAGCGTAAAACCTGTTCTCTGCCATGACATCTGCCTAGACTCGCAAGCTGTGCTCCTACCGCGGGTGCGAGACGCTATCTGCCAGTGGTGACCATTGGGCAGCTCAATGATGTTCTAGCACACCAAAGCCTGGCGCACAGCGATTCAACCTGAGTAGAAGTGTAAGGTTGCTACATTTTGTGTAACGGTACGAGTTCGAAGTGATGATCGAACCGTTACTACAAAGTATCAAGATCAATCTGAAGCAGGTACCGCGAAACCAGAAGGTTCCTTGTCTTATCGACTGTGTCGTTCTCGAATTTCGTGTTTCGGTCTACAATGGTAGTCTCGTTCCCAGACGTTCTAGGGCACGACCCCTGAGTTTGACTGGTCGTCACCTAGGGCACTCCGACTAGAATCTGGAACCGAGATTATCTTTCGCTATGATCTCCGTCAGCCGAGCAGATTACGAATCTGCAAGCGTGAGATGAGCGTGTACACGAACTGGTGGTAATCAATAGTAATGAAATTCGTAGTGTGCGGAAACAATCGCAAGTATCAAAAATAAGGTTGTACACAAGCTGGGAGTGAGATCAACTCTCTTCCACGTCATCTTCTTTCAAGGTAGAGACGGATATCTTCTTCAGGATCACCAGTGGTAACCGAATGCTGTCGACGTACTGTGCAGGCGAGGATGGTAGGCCGCCTCGCCATGGCCAGGGTCGTCATATTGTCATGTCCGTATATATTCGAAGACTACTGTTCATGTCTCTGCTGTGGGGAGAAGCTAGGGCTGTAATGGTTGAAGTCAATCCTTTTGACCCGGAGAAGGTGGTAGAGTGCTATTGGTATGAGCAACAGCTGGTTTACAATCAGGATTGTGAAAATCACTTGGATGGGGATTTGAGGGGGTCGATTGGCCTACCGTCCCAGTCAAGAACCTGAAAGATACCAGTGATTTGTAAAATAAAAATACTGACTTGGTGTGACGTGGCTCTTTTCGCCTTTGAGGGTGCGTTGCAGGGAAGCACGTATACCGACGACGTATGCAGGGTCAGAGAGCAAAGGGGCATCAGCCACCGCTCGCTCAACAATTGGATAGCTAAAAAGACGAGTGGCCATTAACACCAACTAAGCGAGGATGAAAGGGCGAACCGGTCGATTTCCCCTAATAATTCGCGCTGGATAGCATCATTGGGCTTAGAAATGAGTTTGGGATCAGAAGACAGCCGCTGTCGGGCTATATGGTCGACCCGGGATTTGAAGGCTTCAACGCGGTCCTGTAGCCCGAGTCAGCCGTGCCACGTATACGTATATGATGATGACGTGCGCTGCACTGGAAATGTGACAAGAGCTCACGTCGCAGACGGTCAAATTCGCCTGATTTTTTGAATCTGTGGAGCTAGCTGTGAGGATTGCGTTATTGGCACTACGGGCGATGACGCACTCGTCTATTAATTGGGCTGGATCGGTGATAGTCATAATACAAAAGCCTCATAGCGCTACCGCTGATCACGATGACGGTAGGCAACAAACTTTGTAAGAATGGATCCAATGCCTAAACTAGGTAATCCGGAGTTAAGCTCGGCATAAGTCCGCCTGAATCATGATCAAACGATCATCCGCTTTCAACGCTGGCAGGCTTCTCTATCTTCATCGCAAACCACCACGTTCACAGATAGCTTTCTGACGAGTGCAAATACATCTCTTATTCTGATATTTGAAATGGCACATGACTTTCCACCTTTGACGAACGACCTGCTCCTCCGCGCAGCTCGCGGAGAGCAGACAGAACGCGCACCCGTATGGGTGATGCGCCAAGCAGGGAGATACCTCCCAGGTACGCATCCAGACGACTCTCTCCATCCGATCCTCTCTAACCCAACCCAAGAGTTCCGCAAAACCCGTGAAAGCCACGAGTTTTTCGAGATATGCCGTACGCCTGATCTCGCGACTGAGATCACCATGCAGCCCATCCGGCGGTACGCCGGTCTGCTCGACGCGGCTATCATCTTTTGCGACATCCTAGTCGTGCCACAGGCTATGGGCATGAACGTGATCATGAACCCGGGCCCACACTTCACCGACCCCTTGAACACACCCGAGGACCTCGAGAAGCTGCCGCGCGAGGTGGACGTGGACAAAGAGCTGGGGTACGTGTACGAGGCGCTCACACTCACGCGGAAGACCCTTGCGGGGCAGGTTCCCCTTATCGGTTTCACTGGAGCACCGTGGACGCTTATGATGTACATGATCGAGGGCGGCGGAAGTCAGACGCGCCAGAAATCAAAGACATGGCTCTTTAAATACCCAGAGGCATCAAAGCAGCTCCTCGAGCGCATCACGGACATTTGTGTCCGGTATCTCATCGGACAGGTCAACGCTGGCGCACAGGTTCGTCCTTGTCCCTCTCTTTCGCACATCAGATCAATGAGAGATTCAACAATTATTATCATATTTCAATAGCTCCTGCAAGTATTCGATTCGAATGCTGGAGATCTGTCGCCGCACGACTTCGCTACGTTCGCGTTGCCCTACCTCAGGCGTATTTCTGACGAGGTTCGCGAGGGTCTCAAGGCGCGACAACTCCCGGTTGTTCCCCTCACCCTGTTCGCAAAAGGCGCACCTGCCTTCCTCGCTGCAAAAGCTGGATACGACACCATCGGTCTCGACTGGACGCTCGACCCTCGGGATGTCGTCGGGTTCACCGACAGCATTGCTGACGGTCGGACGATGGCTTTACAAGGCAACCTTGACCCTGTGGTACTCTATGGTGGCAGAGAAGCCATAGAGCGCGAGGTGAAGAGGATGTGCAATGCGTTCCATGCTGCTAGGGGCGGGGCATGCAAAGGGTGGATTGCCAACTTGGGCCATGGCATCACACCTGGTGTTGATCCAGAAGACATGAGGTTCTTCCTGGAGTGCGTTCACAAATACTCAGCAGTACCATCTGCGTGACGTCCCGGACGACACCAGTCTTAATTGTACCAATAGAAGTATCGTTTCACGCTGGTAAGAGGTAGGTATGTTGTGGATGAGATTACCAGCTCTCGCACATCATTCCGTAGTGCCAACTGGCAAGACAAGTGGTATGGGATGGTAAATGAGACCAAAAGCTACACAGATATGAATGTTCGGGTAATGTGGACAGTCATCATGCAGATATCGAAAGATGTAGAGCCTATACAACACCTAAAGAGTCACCGTTAAATATCGAGAATGAATGAGAACGATCACTGTCAAAGATCAGAAAACTAACTGCACACGAACGGAAGAAGATGGACAAGGGGCTAAAGGCTGTTTGCAAAAGATCCAGTAATATAGTGTCTATGCAACAACGTCCGCCGCGCTGAAGCTGCTTCTCCTTCGTCTAACGGGTCGTGGGCCAGGACGTTGTGAGGACTTTGAAGGAGGCATGACAATGGCATTAGCCCCTGCTCTCATCCAGGTATCAGGTTTACTTGACCGCGTGTTTGGGAGTTCCGCCAGCGAAGGTGCAGGGTTTTGTTTCCTGGCAAGCGTCGGCAACCGCGAAGGAGTAGGCGAAGGAGGGGGTTGGGGCACTCGGCGCGCTGATGGGGCACCAGGCCCTTTCGCAGCAACTGCAGTACTCCGCGACGTGGCACCGGCAGCCAATCGGGGTATCTTGTTTGGAGGCGGAGCCGCCGCCGCTCGCTTGGCCCTGGCAGCAGCAGCAGCCTGCCGCTGTGTAGTAGCCATGGCCGACCGTAGCACTCGCGTCGGGCGTTGTTCAGACGTCGTACCTCGTACGCCCGAGAGTCGTGTCGTCGTCCTAGCACGAGGCCGAGTGACGGGAGGTACTGCGCCAAGGGTAGGGAGAGTATCTTCCATCTCCGCATCTTCATCGTCCGAATGAATGGCGATTCGTTTTGCCATAGGTGTTTTACGCGGCTGTCCTGGCGGGGGTGTCTCACGCGTCATCGCAGCTACGACAGCACGACCGGGAGTAACAGGCGGGAGAGGCACAGGCACTGGGGTGGATGGCGTGGAAGATCTTGTGTCATGCATGATCTCATCCTGTTCTGCGGGAGGTGTAGCAGGGGTCACGACCGGTGCTGTAGCCGCAGCAGCTTCAGCTGCTTGCAAGCGCCGTATCTCGTCTGCAGCAGACCACTTGGCCCATTGGAGCTGCATCTGGTGCATGTAATGTTGCTGTGGACCCACAACACAACCTGGCCTGATGATGCGCATGAACGCAATTGCTTCCGACGCTGTAAAACCATATTTCCAGATCAGATACGCCCCAATGAGGGTTCCAGTACGCCCGAGTCCCGCTTTGCACTGCGCACGGCAGAAACGTGTCAGAACAGAAGCAAACGCAATGAAATAACCCACGTGTATTGCAACGACTCCACCGCTCTCAATTACAGCGTCCGCCACGTCGATGAAGGTGCGCACAATTTCGTCCGACGGGTTGGACCCATCTTCGAAGCAGAGATCGAGGTGCTTGATTCCACGATCCAAAAATAACTGCTTATCGTAGAGTTCTGCATTGAGACGGACTACGAGGTCGACTTTATGCTTCTCGAAATAGTCGAGACAAATGCAGAAGGCTGGATTAAGTTTACGTTGAAGAGCGAGTTTGCGAGGTGAATTTGGTGAAGCTACACCGGGTCGGGTAGGAGATGCGGGTGCTTCGACTGCAGCATTCTGCAAGTCATTCTTCTGTTTAGTCCAAGCATAGTCTCTAGGCGATGCAAAGGCGATGAAGTTGGGGGTTATCCAGTTCCAGTCACCATTCTCAACCTTTTCATGGAACTCGTAATCTTCAAGGTCGAAAATATCCAAATCGATAAGGCGGTTTTGCATTGCCTTCCAGAAACCCCACAAACAGTCGTAAATGCTAAGGTTGAAGGTAGAAGGACCACGTCCTGCGTCTCGGAAAGACATGAATTCTAGGTCGCTTATGGGTTGAAAGCAGCGCCATGGAGTGTAGTTGTGCAGAATTAACTGAGAGGGGTTAATACGGCAAGAGGTTGGAAGAAAAATATTCATACCATGTAAAGGGCCATCAACAAGGCGGCGTTAGCCTTGCGACGTGGATCATCAGAAGAATAGAGAACGAGTCGATGTGAGCTAAGATCGTCATCCTGTGGCGATCATGACCGCGTGAAGATGATCGACTAGGATTGACCGCGTACCTTCAAAAGTCCGTGAATTAAGAGACATGCTTTGTAGACCATAGCAAGATTGAGTGGGCCCCAGTCCTGATAAAACGAGGTGTAGAGTAGCTGGTCGTCGATGGTAAAGTAGTAGTAAATGGCGTCATCGCTGGGTGAGGCGGGTTTGAAGACTGAAGGACCAGCTGGTGGACCCATCTGAGGTTGTGGGCGTATCTTTGGTGCATTTCCAGTGTTTGAAGTGGCACTATTGAGAAATTGAGGAGATGGTGCGGGGTGGGGAAAGGTGGTGAAATAAAGTCTGGAAAAAGAGATGAAGAGCGTTGGGGAAGACAGCGAAGAGAGAGACGTACCTGTCTCCAAAATAGCAGAGGGGCGCGCAGGAGGGGGCCATGAGACAACCTGAGCTGTGAGGGGCAGGAGGGGGCCTCGTGGTGGTGGTAGAAGAAAGAAAGACGCGGTCTGTGAAGGGCAAGAACGAGTCTGCCGTTACTTGAGGCCTCGAGGCTAGACGAGAAGAACCACATTACAAAAGGAAACAAAGTCTCGTGACCGTCGCGTCCAAACACAAAAACCTTTGTTCGCAGCAGATGACTATCTCCAACTCATCAAGTCATAGCCTTTGACCACCTTTCACAGTCGACTTCAAGCAACGGCGTGTCTGCAACGAGGCAATCATCACATAACCCGCGAGTATTATATTCATCAATCTCAATATTATAGATAGCCGCATCGCAGATCCCATCGCGCAGGAGTTCACATTGAGACGCATTTTAAACCATCATCGTAGTGGTCGGTCACCCTACCACATGACATGCAATGAACATGAAATTGTCGCTCAGTGATAAAAGCAAATGATTTGTGAACATCGAGGACTGTGCACACGACCTAGTAAAGAATGAAGATACTTGTTTGTTCTTGTTAAGTCACGTGTATCGGGTACCGCGACACACCTCTCAGCGCCGTGGAGCTTGACCTTGAAAGCACCAAAATTCTTTGCCAGCTAATATTACGGGAATTCAAGCATAGGCGCGTTCACCTGAATCCATCATGCCTGACGGTCAGATTTTTAAGGTGCTATCCATTTTCATCCGCTAACCGATCCGTACTCACCTCATCCCTGTGCCCCGTCATCCCAGGCGACTTACAGTGGAATTCCCGTGTATGAGATGTGAGTCCTGCAACACACATTCTAGGACGGAACCTCATCTATTGCTACGCGCGCAGGATGTGCAAGGGCGTCGCTGTCATGCGCAGGCGCTCCGACTCGTGGCTCAACGCGACCCAAATCCTGAAAGTCGCAGGATTCGATAAACCTCAGAGAACTCGCGTCCTCGAGAGGGAGATACAGAAGGGTGAACACGAAAAGGTGCAGGGCGGATACGGAAAGTACCAAGGTGAGCAGTCTTTTGCCATCGCTTCCGGAACATCCCTTCATCTTATTTACCCCCCAGGAACATGGATACCTCTTGAGAGAGGTCTCACTCTGGCAAAGCAATATAACTGCGAAGCAGCTCTGCGCCCCATTATTGATTTCCAACCGGCGGCCAAGAGTCCTCCTCTCGCTCCTAAACACCTCGTTTCTACAAGTACAGCAAGTCGACCCCCGCGCCGCGCAGCTGCTGCTGCTGAGGCAGGAGCCGCCCTTACTGCATCACGCTCTCGTCGTCACGTCGAAGCCGAAGTTGAATCCGATCACGAAATAGTATCCAACCATGTATCAGATGATGGATCCATGACATCCTCGCCATCGCGTGAGTCGTCAAGCTCACGAACTCCGTCACCCATTGGAAAAAAATTCGAATCATTGGATGCCGCTTCAGACCGCCGCAGTGGGGCCAATAGGCGGAAACACCCGCGGCGTCAAATAGATGAGCGGTATGATGATGAGGGTTCCGATGTGGAACGTGCACAACCTAACGGCACTGTCGACCCACGTGCATATGCAGACCAAATCCTCGAGTACTTCATTTCTGACTCAAATCAGATCCCCCAGGTCCTCATTTCTCCACCGCCTGATTTTGACCCTAACACTGCCATCGATGATGATGGGCATACAGCGTTGCACTGGGCCTCAGCAATGGGCCGACTGCGCATCGTCAAGCTGTTGATCACAGCTGGCGCAGAAATATTCAAGGTGAATAAAGCAGGCCAGACTGCACTCATGCGCAGTGTCATGTTTGCAAACAATTATGATGTCCGGAAATTCCCCGAGCTGTATGAACTCCTTCACCGCTCTACTCTCAACATTGACAACTATAACCGGACTGTCTTTCATCATATCGTTGACGTCGCAATGTCCAAGGGGAAGACACACGCCGCGCGGTACTATATGGAGACGGTGCTCAATCGCCTAGCTGACTACCCAAAGGAGCTCGCAGACGTCATCAATTTTCAAGACGAAGACGGTGAGACTGCACTAACTATGGCTGCACGGTGCCGGAGTAAACGCCTCGTGAAACTCCTCATCGACCACGGCGCTAATCCAAAAATCATCAACAACGATGGCAAGAGCACGGAAGACTACATCCTTGAGGACGAACGCTTCCGGTCATCTCCAGGCCCAACATCACGCCTCTCAGCGATGTCGTTCCGCAATGCCCAAGCGACTCTCGGACCCACATCTTCAACTGCAGTCACGCTGACATATCCTGTCAACGGTGACAAGCCACCGCTCCATCATTCTCTCGCAGGCCAAAAGGCCAGCACGCGCTGTGTCAACGACATCGCGAGCATGCTCGACAGCCTCGCTGGGTCATTCGACCGCGAGCTGCAAGAAAAGGAGCGCGACATGACGCAAGCGCATGCGCTCCTGCAGAACATACAACAAGAAATCCTGGAAAGTCATCGTGCCGTGAACCAGCTCAAATCACAAGCCGAGGGATTGCAGCTCGCGAAGGGTTTATTTGGGGAGTTGGAAGGACGGCTGGTTGATAAGATGGGGAAGCGGTATCGACTGGGCTGGGAGAAGTGGGTGAATGATGAGGAGAATCGCGAGATGTCGATACGAGATGCTGCAAGTGGAGAGTTGATGATCACGGCAGCGACGGTGCCTTACCGGACGGACGACGATATCGAGGAGCCTGTGGAGCCTGGGAAGGACAAGGGGAAAGGGAAGCGGAAGACGTTGCCTCAAGAGGAGGACATTTCAGATCTGTTGGCGCTGTATGCTGATGTGCCTATGGACCCGGAAGCACTGAGAGTTGCGTGCAATGCATTACGAGAAGAGATTGGACAGCACAGGAAACGAAGAAAGGATATGTTTGACGAGCTGGCGTCATTCCAAGCGGAGGCGGGGACTGGGGGGCGGATGCCTGAGTACAGAAGACTTATTGGGGCAGGGTGTGGTGGGGTAATGCCGTCGGAGGTGGACAACATAATTGGGATGTTGCTTGAGGTAATTGTATTTCTTCTAGTGTTGGCTGCATGTCTGACTTTTTTTTGCCGCAGACGTTAGAAGCGGAGGAACCTAGCGCGTCATCGACAGCATGGAGTGGGTCAAGAGCAGCGCCGGTCCCTATGGGCTGATGTCGGAGTGTTGGTAATTTATCTCTTTTTTGTTGTAATCATACCGAGCTTTTACTGCTCGACCTGTCTGATAACGCAATTAAACCATTAGCTTGTCGTTGTCAGGTTACTTCTTGTTTGCTGCAGAGTAGAGTAACGTGTAACGTCCTTCAGGGGACGTATGTAAAGTTGCTTAGTCAGCCACTACTTTTTCTAAATAACCTCGCGTTAGTCTTCGACTCGTTGGAATCATTGGAAGGGATGTCACTTACCCGTGCACAAGTCCAGCGAGCTACTACTATCTCTCCTTGGACAAGAGATTTCCGACACCTTCTCCCTGTCCCAAGGCACTTCCAGAACAGACAGACATGGTTCGATCCAGTGACCAAGGCCGTACGTGTCAAAGACCGCATAAAATTCTGGAACGTCGTTCCCGGTGATCAAATTTGCATACGTGGAGACGCGCGCAAGACTATCCATGAGGTTCTCAGCATAAATAGATTCACCAACCGCGTATATCTGAAGGGTGGCAACCTCGTGCGTGGTTTATTATACTGGTATTCTTCAGCGCTGACTTATTAGTTTTGCAGCATGAGGGGAAGCCCTACAAGACCCCAGTCAACCGCAGTGTGCATTACTCGAGGTGTCAACTCTATATCGGCGAAAGACTGGAAGAAAAGGCTGATAAGCCATCTAGTATGATGTCGTAGGTGTCAAAGTTCCAGGCCCATCATTGTATTGAACTGTACATTGCCCAGTGTGTTTGCGAGACGCGTTGGTGTGCGAGATCCTCATTGGAATCCCATTCTCTACCGCTGGGCGTGGAAGCGTGTGGTGCTTGCTACCGACCCTCGAGTCTCCGAAAAGAAAGGCTTCGAATTACCATGGCCTCAACAGGAAGAGAGAGACCACCATGAACGTGAGACACCCACCTTGTATTTCTATTTAACTTTCTGACTCAAGCATGGCGTAGCTAATCCAATGATGGACACGACGCCCGAGACGGTTCGGGAAATAACGTACAAACCACCCGTGTTCTCCAATATCCACAGCGCTGTCACTGAAAAGGCATACCTGAGGACGCTATTCAATCCGTCCGCCGTTCAATTCGACCCGTCAGCACCCATGGAGGTGCACCTCACGAAGGAACTAAGCAACCCCCATAGCAGAGCCAAGAAGCAAGCGCGCTGGCAGGCTGCTGCGAACCGCAAGAACTCGCTCTTCAAAAAGTTTATTGCGAAGGAGCTGACAAACTTGAATGGCCGGAGCGTTCGAGATGCGCGCGCGGAGGCTGCTTTCAAGTACCGACAGAAGCTGGAGGATGAGCGGAGGGCAGAGAAAAAACGGAGATGGCTGACCAAGGAGCGGGTTGCGAAGTTGGGGAGGAAGTCTAAGCGCAAGGCAAGGAAGGCGGAGAAGCAGAAGGAGAAGCTCAGCCAGCTGGTCTTGCGGGATGCGCCAAACCAGTTTATTCCTGGCAAGTCTGCGAAGAGACGAGAGGCATGATTGTGTGTTAGAGTCTCCTAGTTTATTCGTTACGCTTCGACTGTTGCTTAATGGCTACCTTGGTTATTCGAGTTCCCTATTCATTGTTTCAATAATGTTTGACAACTTGAGGTAAACAGCAGTCAGACAACATTCCAACATCTGCGGACTCCGGAGCACACTGCCATCATGTATATATATCGTTCGCTTCCACCTTCTCTTCCACCACACCTTCTTCGCCTGTGACGCTGCAGCTGTATTGATAGGTATACAGGCTAGCTAACGTCTCAAATGGACATCCGTACGACTGCTTCAGGTTCAGGTATGGGAGTCGCCGTGTACCCCATTTCTACAGAAGAAGTCGGGCAAGATGTTGACGACGAGACAGTACTAGTCACGCAGGTTTCACACTCGCAAGATGTGCACGGAGACACTCGTATACGCTGGGTATACTTCATGCTAGGGGCCGCTACCCTTCTATCATGGAACGGTACGTCCGACAGTATGGGTCGGACAAGTCAATGTCTGATATATACGCATTTTACTAGCGTTGATCAACGCGAATCCATTTTTCATTTCGCGACTGTCGGGTTCTCCCTGGAAAGCACCGTTTAGCTCATACCTGTCTAGTGACTATACCGCCAGCAACTTGATTACCCTGGGATATGCAATCGCGACCTCGAAACAAGTGGGTGCCTCATGCACGAGGGTGCTTTATGTCTGATATGCCTTCTAGTCCTCCCCTTCTAGGCGCGGCTTCTGGTCCACCGCGCTCACCTTTGCCATCGTCGTTGCACTATTTGTCACGACGTTTATCCACCCTAGCCCAACTCCATTCTTTTACTTTATCATGATAACCACATTCTGCTTGTCTGGCGCCGCAGCGTATCTATCGAATTCAGTATTCGCAGGGGCAGCTCTCTTCGGTGCACCTTACATGCAATCGATGATGTCAGGCCAGGCCGCAGTAGCCGTCGCAGTCAGTAGTGTGCAAGTCATCAGCTCCGCCATCTCAGTTTGGGGAACCACTCCATTGGCTCCTGTCATCAGCGACACGGACCGGGATGGCAAAGCTGAGGAGGAGTCAGCACGCATATTCTTCGGGGTTTCCGCGTTGTACATGATTGCTACGCTACTCGCATATAGGTGGCTAGCGTCATTGCAAGTATACAGGACGACTATGGGGGCTCTTGAGGACAACCTCAAGGCCCGAGTTGCATCGGATGAGGCCGATGAGCGGCAGGCTCTCCTATCACCCGCGCTGCCGAGCCCAGCTGAAGGGAGTCAGATTCTCCGCGTTTTGAAGACGAATCTCATTTACAACTTTGCCGTGGGATACGTTTTCACTGTCACTTTGGTGAGTTTACTTTCTCGAGCTAACAACTTCATTCCGCTTACGAATTCTGTAGGCCGTTTACCCTGCCATCACTGTCGGCATCAAACCGACGAATCCGAATACTCATCCTTTACTGTTCAGTGCTGTACACTTTCTGATGTTCAGTTCCGGTGACCTGTTGGGACGACACCTGTGCTCCTTCCCAAGACTTATAATCTGGTCAGCTCGACGGATTTTGGCTCTAGCCCTTGTCCGGACATTGTTTATTCCTGCGTTCCTTCTATGCAACGTGGAACATCCATTCCCTGTTACACCATTTATCAACTCTGATGTCGTCTACATGCTTCTCTTATGCGCTCTGGGGATATCGAACGGTTATGTGTCTACCTTGTGCATGCTAGGCGCACCCTCGCTGAAACACAACAAGAGACTTAGGGGCCGGCAGGAAGATGTTGATGTCGCTGGCACTATCGCAGGTTTTTGTCTTATTGTAGGATTAACAGCTGGTGGCTTTGGAAGCTTTGGAGTGAGGGCTGTTATCTGTAACTGTAACCCGTTTGCATCCTAGACCTGTTTCCTATCTGAATTTTTACCATTGGGATATAATATATATCCCGGCATTGTGAAAGAGTGTGAACCCGAAGAGTGCCCTTGCAATGTACGTAACGCTTCAACGAAATTAACGACATACACAGCTTGTCTGCGTTATTTGTTCGGGGTCGCTCTATGGTTGGTCTAGCAGCTTGTGCAAGCAAATGGGAAACACAGGACCTCCTCGGTTCAGAGGCTACTCGCATATCCTCCGAGCAACACTCTTCCGGCAGTGTTCCACTCCGTTCTCTTAAGTTGCACACTCACATCATGAGTTCGTAGTCCCACGTTGACACCAACTAGCAGCTACTGAAGCAGCTACCAACTATTTATATTTCGCCTGTTAATAGAGCCCAGTATCATGCCAGCGCATATCTCAGCCATGGAGTCGGGGGTTGTTTATCATGCACTCCCAGCAGTCCCACACGATGACGATCTTGACAGCGAGATCGCAGTTGATGATTTTGGAACAGAAGATTCTGTCACACTCACCGACCAACCCGTCGACAGTCGAATACGATGGGTATACTTCATGCTAGGCTGTGCGGTTCTCCTCCCTTGGAATGGTGCGTTTATGACCCCGATCTGCGATGTGCTCTTACACCGTAGACTCCTTTTAGTATTGATAACCGCCACCTCTTTCTTCTTATCTCGTTTGCTCGGATCGCCGTTGCGAGCCACATTTTCCTCCTACCTGTCCACTGTTTACACCGTGTTCCATGCGTTCGGTCTAGCACACGCTACAGTGACCTCTAGACGGGTTAGAACCTGAATATTTTTCTATGCAGTCCATATCACCCTAACCATCGTATTATCAGTCATCACCCTCTCAAAGAGTTTTCTGGTCTACCGCGTCAGTCACACTCATCATCACTCTCCTATTCGTCAGCACCTTCGTAGACTCCCGACCAACGACGTTCTTTTTCTTTGCAATCATATGTTCCATCTTTCTGTCGGGGTGTATTTCCTATCTTGCTACAGCCGCCTTCGCTGGAGCCTCACTCTTCGGAGCTCCTTACATCCAATCGATGCTATCTGGGCAGGCTGCCATCGCTGTGGTTGTGAGCACGGTCCAGTTGGCCACGTCCGTCTTGTCCGTTTGGGGCTCAACACCGGAAGAGATTGCCGCATTCATATCGAATGATAGCGCCGGAGACGAGAGTGCAGAGCGAGATTCTGCGCGGGGATTCTTTGGCATATCCGCGTTGTTTATGATCAGCACGTTCATGGCCTACGCTTGGCTAGCGCGGTTACCCGCCTACAGGGCCACTGTTGGAATCTTGGAGCGAAATGTCAAGCTTCATGAGGCCTTGGGTAGTGCTGATGAAACGGAGGGGCTCGTCTTTTGCAGTGCAAACCGAGAAAGCCTTGAGGAAAGAAATCAAATGCTTCGTGTGTTCAAGGCGAACATCGTCTATGAAATTGCGGTCGCTTATGTCTACGTGGTCACTCTGGTACGATACTTCACCTCCTTATCTGGTCTTAATTTAACTGTTCGTTCCAAGTCTGTCTTCCCTGTCATTACAATCACCGTACAATCAACGAATCCAAATATTCACCCATTGATATTCTCTGCCATTCATTTCTTGATGTTCAACCTCGGCGACCTGTGTGGACGATACCTCTGTTCTTTCCCAAGAATAATGACGTGGTCCGCTCAGCGGGCGTTGGCCTTCTCGATCCTCCGCACCCTGTTCATCCCCATTTTCCTTCTGTGCAACGTACAGCGCCCTTCTGGTGGTCTGTCCGTGATCAGATCAGACTTTGTCTATATGCTCCTTGTCACTGCTCTGGGCCTCTCAAACGGATACGTCTCTACACTCTGTATGTTAGGTGTCTCCTCTCTAGAACACAATCCGCGATTACGACAACGTCGCGAAGATGTTGCTACTGCGAGTACCGTAGCTGGTTTCTGTCTTATGGTGGGCCTTGCAATCGGGGGCTTCGGAAGCTTCGGTGTGAGAGCTGCCATTTGCGAATGTAATCCTTTCAAAGAGTAAGCACGATAGTATATACCCCAATATTGCCCCAACACGAACGATACATCTATAGTTATACAGTAATCCTACAGTAGAATAAAATTTGCGTCATGACAAACTGCTACTGGGTGCTCCTGGAAGACGAGGTGCTAGATCTTTCGCCTGTGTGGTTTGCCTTCGTCGCCGGTGCTCCGACACTCTCAGGGCGAATATGTCGCGATGCAAGATGTACTTCTCGTGTGCCGGCTTTGGCGTTGTCGAACCCGACGTAGCCAATGATCCTGGCACCTTTAACTTGCTGTCATCATCTTTCTTTTCATCCTCGTCAGCTGCTTTGTCCTTGTCCTTATCCGCCTTCTCTTTCTGCTTCTCTTTCTCTTTCTTCCTTCTCTGCTTCTCCTCCCACTCCTCCCTGACCTTTGCGATTTCCTCAAGGCTGGCGCCGACCTCAGGCTCGAACACGCGGGTGGCGAATCCATGATCAGAAAGGTGAACCGCGCATGTATACAGGAAATCGGCAGTATCTATCGTGGCGAGCACGGTGGTCGTTGGCTTATAGCAGATGTAGCATGCTTTCGCGGTCGCTGCGGTCTAGTTTCTTTTTGGTACAATGGTCATGAATGAATCGCTGGGACACACACTCGCTTGTAGTACAGATTCGAGAAAGACATGATCGCCGACCGCCTTATCGGATTCGTTTCTGGTAGCAGGATTCTATCAGGTAGTGATCAAGTAGGGATCGAGGTCAGTTGTGGCATGGTCGGGGTATCGTGACAGCAGGCTACTGGCACGAACCTTGGTGGTGTGAAATACGGCACCCAGAGTTAACGTTCCAGAGTTCGATGCGGGAAGGAGATCGGAAGAGGGTTGGCAGAGGTGATCTTTTATTGGACCTACTACCTGATCATGTGCTAGCTATAGACAAGTAACCTGATCACTCTCTCGGCCCGCATTTGAAAGGGAGGAAATATTACACGAAGCCAACACCTTTCTCACTCAGATTATCACTATCATGAGCACAGTTGGAAAGCCCATTACCTGCAAGGCTGCTGTTTGCTGGGGTGCAGGCCAGCCCCTCAAGATCGAGGAAGTCGAGGTTGCACCCCCGAGGGCTAACGAAGTCCGCATTAAGATCTTGTATACAGGCAAGAAGGGACTGCAATGCACAGTTATCTTATATGCTGATGGGAACGATCTTGCAGGTATATGTCACACTGATGAGTACACTCGCAGTGGCAAGGATTCTGAGGTGCTTATAATCCAGCCTTGTCATGACCTGAGCTTATCTGCGTATTGCAGGGTCTCTTCCCCGTGATCCTCGGTCACGAAGGTGGAGGTGTGGTGAGCCAGCTCACATGCGACTGCTCGTGTGCTTCATTGTTCCCCTGTGCCTACATAGGTTGAATCGGTTGGTGAGGGTGTCACGAGTGTGTCCGTTGTAAGTCTCAAACCATGCAAATGCTGCATTCTCCTTCCTGAACAACCTTCGTTAGGGAGATCACGTCGTCCCGCTTTACACCGCTGGTGAGGAACCACCACGCGGGCCCTGAACTCTCTTCTCAGTCTGATTCATCAGAATGCCGCGAATGTAAATTCTGCAAAAGCGGGAAAACCAATCTGTGTGGAAAAGGTAAGACCCCTGTACCCCACCCGATTATTTCAGAGATTTCTCACACGTATCCTGGTCAGTGAGAACGACGCAAGGCCAAGGTCTCATGCCTGACAGCAGCAGTCGCTTCACGTGCAAAGGTCAACCCGTCCACCACTTCGTATGCATCCCAGCCCCTTTCGAATCTTACCAAGCTAATCCACAAGAACAGATGGGAACTTCAACGTTCTCGCAGTACACCGTTGTTGCAGATGTCTCTGTCGTCGCTGTGAACAAGTCTGCACCTCTCGAGAAGGTCTGTCTTCTCGGTTGCGGCATCACCACCGCATGGGGCGCAGTTGTGAAGCAGCAAGGGATCAGTACGTGAAGCTACGGTGTTTCCTGCTGTCACTCATAAACAGTACGCAGAGGGTTCCAACGTCGCTGTCTTCGGATGTGGAGCCATCGGTCTTGGTGTCATCTCCACTTCATCTGTTGTTGGTGCCTCCCGCATCATCGCCGTCGATACGAACCCCAGTAAAGAGTCGTGGGCAAAGAAGATGGGTGCTACCGACTTTGTCAACCCGACGACGCTCCCAGAGGGCAAGCGCATCCAGGACTACCTGGTCGAGATCACTGACGGCGGCTTGGACTTCACCTTCGACGCTACCGGCAACGTGCATGTCATGCGTGCTGCTTTGGAGGCATGCCACAAGGGCTGGGGTGTGAGCACCGTTATCGGTGTTGCCGCTGCTGGCCAGGAGATATCAACTCGTCCGTAAGTGCTCCGCGTTTTTCACGGAGCTTCCGTGCATTGATGATTACCTGTACAGGTTCCAACTTGTAATGATCCAGCTAAAATATATGATCAGTTGTAACTTATGATTGAACCCTAGGTCACTGGCCGCACTTGGCGGGGATCTGCCTTCGGAGGAGTGAAGGGTCGCACTGAGCTGCCTGGTCTCGTCGAAGGTGAATCGGTCCCTAGTCCTTTCTGTTTGTGCCCTCAAAGTCATAATCTATCCTCCAGACTACTTGCAAGGCACACTCAAGATTGATGAATATGTCACCCACCACCGCAAATTTGCGGAAATCAACGAGGGCTTCCACGACATGCACGTATGTATCATTTATCCCTGTTAGCTTGACAGAAGTATAACCTGACTTCCAGGCCGGCGACTGTATCCGCTGCGTGGTCGACATGACGGAGTAAAAGGATAGGTCCAGTTATATTCTTGAATACCAGGCTCGAGACCTCGTGTAACTGTTGAACATCAAGGTGCAAATATTATTAGCGAATGCAAGACACGAACAACTTGAACAAAGTAAATAATTCTGAGCATCGAGGTATAAATGCAATAATGACTACTCTTGAGCCTCCCTCCCACAAGTGGAAAAGTAAATACTACACACCGCGGTTGATCAATGGCCTTCCTCTTTTTCTCCCAGACAAAGCAGCCCATAGTAATACAAGGGCCGCATTGACCTCCCTCCGTCTTGTAGCTGTTTTCTTCCATGTCATTCTCAACAACCCGAGAACTGCCAATGAGAACGATATGTCAAGGCACAGTCTCCGCACAATGGTGAGCACGGGTGATCGGTTCTCGCTCCGAGCAAAGAAGATAAGAAGCAGCTTCAATGACCCCACTGCCCGTGATAATGGATTCAATACGAACGACCACATCCCCATGTCGTCCAAATCCCATTCCAATGCTTCAGGAAGGTTGTGCGCAGGGCTACCTCTGCCGGAAGAACTTCTTAAGGGAAGTGAAATGTTGGATCGCTGTTGGTGCACCATCTGGGACTCGAGCACATCAAGCCGTTCAGTTATCGCTGCAAGGTGTGTCTGGACGTTTTCAACGGCCTGCTCCAGGGGCAGGCGTGAGGCGGAACGTATAGGTGCTTCAATGTAAGACCGGCCTCCTCGGAGGGAGTGAGCAGAGTTAATCTGCGGTGCAAACACGGGCGGCTGGTATGTTCCCGAATAGGGCGTTTGTGGCAGGTATACAGATGAGGATGGTATTGATGATGATTGGGGTCCTGCGAAAGCGGATTCGGTCTCGAATGCGGGCATCGGTTGCATCGGCGGAACGCTTGCGAGTCGAACGGGCGGTGGCGACAGGGCAAGTGTACCGGTCACAGGCGTACGGTATCTGGAGGACATGGAAGAAATTGGTCTCGTCTGTTGTGCAGAATCACGCAAGGATGGGAGCTCGCGCGCTTCGTCACCTGACTCGCCATCTTCAGAACTCGAGCTGCTTTCCTCGATAGCTGCTGTTTGTGCAGCTTGGAGGACGTCTGGATGGGTAGGGGGAAATAATTGCCCGGGAATTACAGGGATTTCATTGTCGGAGGCGGAAGAACCTGATGATTGTGAGCCTCGAGATCTTGAAAGGGAATCTGGATATGCGATATATCAACGTAGAGAAAGCGAGGCTCGTATTGGACTTACGGCTCATCACCAGGTTTGATGGGTCGCCACCATAAGACTGGAGTTCATTCATGAGGTCACGGGCAACAGTCTTGTCCGAGTATTTATTTAAGACCTATGCCACAATGATTGACTAGCGTCACAGCATTGTACAAGATCGTACCTTCAGTAAAGCATCCACATAGAGCCATTTGGCTTCATAGGAATCAAGGTCCCTATGCTTCGCCCACGCATCCCTGGCGTGCTCATTAACACGTGATAAGGCAAAGTGATGGTATGAACTGACCACTTTGCTCGCCCTAGCATATCCCACATGCCAGGACGAGCGCCTTGGACATTTCCAACAGTCGCTGCGCACAGTAACATGAGTCAAAGGTGCTCGTGTGATGTGAGTTTAATGTCCACCTTGCTTGTACAAGCTATGGTGATGGGAACCAATAAGTGACTGTCCATGAATGATGAAGACTCGTGTAACGGACCTGTACATCGTCAATTTCTCCTCATAGCCTGTCTGTATGGGCCCCGTTTTTGGGAGGCCCTGCACTATCTCCACTGCCCGGTCAAACTGGGCATCAATAAGTTCACGGGAGTCCATTGCAGTGAATGGCTAAACCACAATCTGCCTGCGGATGGGGCAATTTGTCGCCGTCAAGCAGGAGTTAAAATGTTAACTCGTTAACGGAGGGAAGAAATGAGGTGGTGCGTCGGTTGCTGCATTAAATGCAGCATGTGCATTTCGCATTACGTAATACAAGTTTGAGTGCTCCAGAATTTACCGTCGAAGAGGTTCGGTTCGGTTCGGTTCGGAATGAACCCGATTGGCACTTGGGCTATAGATGGATTACACTACATGTAGATCATAATACTTACAGAAAAGGAACGACTGTCCAGTGTCTTCCTTCTAAGTATTTGGTCGGCCAACATAGGGGAGACTACTTCCATCCATTTCCAGTCCATAGTGTTGTAATGATACATCAATTACACTGTAGTTACAGTAAGACTGTGATACATCGATCAGTACTCTAAGTTACCGCTGCCACAATATGATACATCATCCAGCGCTCGGCTGATGTGTCAGTGGTATTTCTTAGCGCTCACGTTGTACTTTTTCCCGCCCTTTCAGCGCCATATCCCTGCGTTCTAATGCGAAGTCGCGAGTACACTCTTTTGCATCTAGACACACTGACACACCGTACACAGGATTTTCTTTCATAATACCAAGCTACTATGCACAACGAATACATTTTCAAGATCTCGCCAACAACAACCTTCGACTACAAGTACAAGAAGAAGGAGAAAGACACCACAACACTGCATGTCAGGCAAGAAGACTTGATAACCACACAGTCGTAACGGGCGATTATTTGTTACTGCAAGGCATATGCGTCAGTTTCAGTCTCATATAGATTGTCAAATATCATGATAATCACTTCTTGATCAAAGATACGACGAGAGTGGTGTCGTGATAATCGTAACCACCATTCGGGCTGTCCTCGCTGTGATACTGCCAGTACCAAGGTAAGCCACTTCACGATGTTAATGAAAATAGAATAGAATTTACGGTGTAGTTTGTCACCCAGTTAACGGGGGCGCTCTACAGAAAAAATTTGTAAGTTACATTGGCTGTCAAATAAATGTCTTAACCCACCGTATCTTTCTTATAACCCAGGCTTGCTTGAGGGTGGCCATTGACGACCACCTTGAAGGAGATCTCGAGTTGTCTGTCATTAACGCCATCGGCGGGAACGACAACAGCCTCTTGGTTCATGAAGCCCAATCCTCCTCCGGTGACCACCAGTGGTGTGTTGAATCCTTGGAATGTGCATTCATTTTCGTCGTCGCCATCAGTGCTTTGGACCTTGACCTTGACCTCTTGCCGCACACCGGAGGTGGCAGTCTGCAGCCATACAACGTAAACAGCAGTTAGCAGCTGTTTGACCAATATTGGCAGAGCGGAACTCACACCAAAGATATAGGCGGTATAGTTTTTTGGCAAAGAAATGGTGTCAGTCGACATGTTGTTCGATGAAGATAATGTGGGTTGTATGTTGGTAGAAACTAGGTGGAGAGCAAGACTTTAAATACGTTTCGACTCGGCGCCTGCGTTCCTAAGTGAGTAGCTACAGATGTAGTCTGCTGATGTTCTGGAGAACATTCCAGCTGAGAACGCCCAGGCATTTCCGGTAAAACTTGGAAAGGTACAACCGCTCCAGATGGGCGCTGGATTCAAAGTTCTGACTCGCCAAAAGCATGATTTGAGGATCTGATCAAGCCAACGACGTTATGCCTTTTTTGGTGTGTATGCGCTTCTGGTCTCGGCGATCCCTTATGTATGAATTCTGGATATATACCACTGCACAGAGCATAAACTTCAAGATCCAACTGTCAAGAACAAAAACGACACACCCCACAAAACAATGCTCATTTATACGAGCAAGGCATGCACTGGCATGTAATGATTCTACAATAACAGTTCGTGCACATCGCAGAAAGGTACAATCTGACTTCCGCCGCCAATAGTAACGTATCAACCTGTCAGTGATATGAGGATTACTGCAGGATAGGGGCCTAAATATTACGGTGAGTATCCGGTAATGCCGGCAAATGATCTTTAAACTGGTGGAAGAGCTGCACACCTGAGCATCAGATCGATTGTAAGTACGCAATGCCCGAGTGGTCGGTTCCATCAGCGACAATCATCACTGCCTTGGGGAAGAGGCGTACCATCGGGTTGGATATGCTTTGTATGGCTCCGTTCTGAAGAACATTCCAACCGAGAATGCCCCGGCATTTCCGGTAAAACTTGGAAAAGCAGATGGGCGCTGGGTTCAGAGTTCTGACTGGCCCAAAGCATGATTTGAGTATCTGATCAAGTCAACGGCGTTACGACTTTTTTGATGTGTGTACGCTCCTGGTCTCGACGATCCCTCATGTATGAATTCTGGATATATACCACTGCACAGAGCATAAACTTCAAGATGGCCAACTGTCAAGAACAAAAACGACACACCTCACAAAACAGTTTTCATTCATACGAGCAAGGCATACACTAGCATGTGATCCGGTAATGCCGGCAAATGACCTTTAAACTGGTGGAGGAGCTGCACACCTGAGCATCAGATCGATTGTAAGTACGCAATGCCCGAGTGATCGGATCAATCAGCAATAATCATATTAATAACATTGTCTTGGGGAAGAGGCGTATACCGTCGGGTTGGATATGCCTGGGCTCCGGCGGGATAATGACCGCTCATCATTACCGAAGGCATAAAACAAATCAGGCAAGGCGAAGACAATCAAGTTTGACAGGTAAAGCCTAGCGAGAATCGTGACATGAGGCTAAGCCAGGGCAAGCTGTCAATAGGAGGGTATAGAGTGGTCGAAGGCGGTTGCAGATAGTAAGTTCAGTCAACCTATCTCGTAAGGAGGTTCAGTTGGCAGTTAGGGTTAGGGGTCGTGTAGAAAATAACGCAGTGTTCAGGCTACTATTCCAGTATCATATAATCAAAATAGCTGCTTCGACTAAACACTGGATGAACAATGACATTATTCAGGTATGGTTAGACCAAGAGTCACAAACGGGTAACAGGCAAAGTCGGTTGATAGCAATTTGGAGATATGATGACGGTTGAAAGTATGGACTAGATGTGCAGGATATGATAAAGCGGTGTTCACCGCATGCAGGTCAACTAAACTTGAACCGTCCCAGTAATAGTGACAGGTAAGCTGAAAGGTCATCTTGAAGTTACATGAGAGTCAAGTCTACAATGACAAGTACTTCCACGTACATATGCATTGGTTATGATGCGCCTGTTGACCACTTGTACTTCAGTGAACCATTTATTCTCTCCTCCCGCTCACTGATCTGTTCACCTGCACAAGCCAGTGAGATTGTGTCCGCCTCCTGAAGATAGGAACTCACCTTTCCAGTACAATTTTCCCCATGCCTTTCCGTGGCTCCCCTCGAGCTTGAGCCGCGTCCGTGTCACCTGCCAGTAGCAATTTCTTATACCTTTCTCCGTCCATCGGATTTGGTACACGCGCTGGCCCACACCGCCTCCAGGAGCTCGAGAAAGCACCTGGTACAGATTCGCAGGTGTGGTCCTCAGGGACGGAGGAAGTGTACTGGGTAGGAGGCTTTGGATAGCGCGCACTGCCCGTTCCATGTTGGTTGTAGGGAGAGATTGAGCAAAGCAAATTATTAAGTCCGAAGTTGGTCCGAAGCAGGTTTTCGCCAATCTCCCACGGCTGTCCCCTCCACACTACCATGTTACGGCGCTCAGTTGCACAAGCAAGGCGCATATTGTGTCTCTCTCAAGCAGTTCCTTTACGATACTCGACATCTAGAACCCTAGTTGAAACCGACAAATACGGTATACCTCTCAAGCCGACCTGGTCCGTCCAAGAACTGTTGTCTTCTTATCCAGCTCCATCCATATCATCCGCTACATTCAAACGGTTGCATGAGCTCTCTGCATTATTACCACCCGAAGAGGGCACACCCGAGTATGCAAAGCTAAAGCACGAATTGGAGGATTTGATTAAGCTTGTCGAGGCTACGAAGCTGATCAAAGTGGAGGAAACGGAGAGCACGGGCATTCCAGACGGGCGGGTGATGGCAGAAGGATCTGGGATACCCCTTGACAGGACACCAGGCAACGCGAGAGGCCAGGATCTGCTCTCATATGCGAGTCGTAGCGCAGATGGGATGTACGTCATTGAGACAAACCGCTCCAGATGAATCATCTCAACTTGTTATCACATCTTACATCTTCGAGAGCGCTCAGATTTTGCAGCATTGTCTATTTTCGTGTAACTAGGTGAGTACGCCCAAGGGAACAGGGTCACGACACCACGCTGACCGTTTGATATCCAACAGCATATCCACGGAGCGGCATGTACTCAGATTACAAGCAGACTCATAATAATACCCTGATTCCACCACAATTGATAACACGCGAGAGCACAGTAAGTACGTTACAGCGAGTTATGACCACCCGTAGAACCCCACCCTCCCGTTCCACGTGCCGTTTCATCAAGACTCTGTTAGATGATCAATTCCACAACTAAGAACGAGAGTGACCAAGACGCACCTCCACTTCCATAATCTCAGGGGTATAAATGCGTTCAAGGATCAGTTGAGCTATCCGGTCGCCTTCTTCGACTACGTATTCCGTTCAGCAACACACAATAACCCGGCTTCCCATTTGACACACCTTGGAAGTCTTTGTCTGATAAGTTGTAAAGCAGAACGAAGATGACACCTCTGTAGTCCGCGTCGATGACACCAGCACCTGTGTCAATCATGAATTTTGACGCTGGAAGGGGATGTTCTCAGTCAGACACTACGTGACACGCAAAACACGACCGACCAAGACCACTGCGCGGTGCCACCCGCCCGTAGGTGCCCGCAGGAACAGCAATGGAAAGCTGAGTGTCAACTAGGGCCTTGCCACGCGCTGGAATCACTTTTTTCTCTGCACTGTATTATATTGTGGGGTAAGATGATTGAGTTCATTCTCGTGGAATGCACATTACCTGTACAAATCGTACCCTGCAGCCAAAAGCGATCCCCTAGTGGGAATCTTGGCCTTGTCAGAGAGCTTCTTGACCAACAGCTGGGGTATGGGTGCGGGCGAGTCATGGTCATTGTCGGACAACCTGCGCTTCTTGAGCTGTGGTGAGTCGAGGCTTCCCATTAATGCTGCTTCTTGTTTTTTTGTTGAAAGAACAACACGCGTGACCAGACGCGATAATATACATTTCTGAGTTTCAAAAGCGTGTCAACTCCGCCATTATCAGCGTTCCGCGACCGAGCTAAAGCCCGAGAGAATTGCCAACCACTGTAATCTTTGCATGGACTTGTCGCAGCAAGAACTCCCCATTACAGCCTACTTTCAACGAGGTAATAAGGGCAACAAGGTTTCAAAATTAGCCAACAAGAGGAAGCTTTCATCAGCTGCAGACGCTAGGACAGCCCCAGCTAAGAGGGAGAAGCGGGCAGTAGTTTCCCCTGATGTGCGTACGGCTGCGCAGGGCAACGCCAAACGGGCAAATAATAAAACTGGAAAGCAAATAAAGCTTCCTGTTTTGAAACCCCCAATCGCGTCGACCTCCAGCTGGAGAGAGAATGTATCACTGTCTGACGACATAGCGATCCTTGACTCGCCGCCCGAGCGATCAGTCGCAGGTAGCTCCAGTTCATCGAAGGTCAACTCGAACACCATTTCCCATGGAATATCCGTGCCAGGCTCTTCCAAGGGCAAAGGACTTACACATCTGGCGAGTACTGCAGCGCAGTCTCTAGCCACCCCACCTCCAACGAACCCGTCGAAGAAGCGGCCAGTAGCTATTACTGCACTTAAGCCGCTCCCTCAGAGAACTTCCGTCACTGCCATCGTTCCCAGCATTGCAGCTTTACCTACTCCAGAGACTACCGTGCGTAAACTTGGCAATATCCATGCGCCGTCCGGTCTGCGCACATTTATTGGCACGACTTCACCGTGCAGAACCAAGCATGTATCTGATGTACCATCGAGCCCCCCTCTTGCTTCTGCGCCGCTCATGATGAAGTTCCCTATCTCAATGGATGATACCTTAGACACCCATTCAAGAAAACACCCCGGTTTCTCCAATGGGTCACAGGTAATAGACCCTGACGACCCTTTTACGTCCGCTTCCCGAGACAAAGGACTGCACGTAGCGACCCCTGTGACTTCTCCAGTTCTACCATCTAAGGACCTACAGTCTACTACTTATCCCGACATTATCGAAGAACTCGTCCCATCTTCGCAGAGTCAATATTTGCTTCCTATAGATGCGACGCCGAGTCGCAAACGGATATTAAAGCCTGTGCGGACCAGCGACCATGAACCTGTACCTAGCTCACAGTCTCAGGAGAGAGAAATGAACATGTCACCTTCGACCAGAAATTTGTTGAACGAGCTGTCTTTGGCGAGGTTAGCAGAACATGCCCATGTCCCATTGCATTACTTACCAGTGCCTCTAGGGTCGAGGTTGATCTCCCAACCCCGGGTCCTATGCTGCACGTGCACGTTGCCCATCATAATCGTAGCTCCCGCAAGCAATTGCACCAGTTTACTTTTGGATCAAGTCCTGCTACATCGCCTGTTGGCTCGCCGTCCAAAAGATTCTCGCATTCATTTCTGACAACTAAATCTCCAAGGAATAGAGCCTCATTTGTTGCATCGCCATCTCGCAGCCCTTTGAAACGCACTCCACATCGCGTTACGGGAAAGATCTCTCCCATTAAGAAGCCCGTGGAGCGTACGGAGTCTGCGGAAAATGTTCGCCCTGAACAGGAGGACGATTCTGTCACAGAGCCCGAGTCAGAACCGGAAGTGCTTAAATCCGGTCAAGATGACGGCTCTGAAACGGAACCAGAATCAGATGTGGAGTCAGTCAGAGAGATCGGGAAATGTGTGGCTCAATGGCCTCCAGCAACTTCGCCCAGGGCTTCCATTCTACATTCAAGCGCGTCTATCAAACGCTCTCCCTACAGAAAGCGGCAAATGCCCGCCCCGTCATATACTTCCTCGCTGGACGACCTAATGCGGGAGGGCGCTGGCATGAGTGTCCCGGCGTCTCGTGGAAGTTTCATGTTACCATCAAGCGCCACACCGGCGGTGGCAAGAGATTTCTTCGACATGTTCCAGGGCGATGGAAGTTACCCTGATGATTTTCCGGAGTCCCTGCGTTGTTAGAAGAGTGGTTATGTCTTGGTTAGCACAGCAGACAAGTTATCGTTGGTTATGGACTTGATATGGACATTGAGTATTGAATTACTTATGCATCAGTGTTATTGCAGTAAACAAATTCAATAGTATCAACTTCTCACTTCTTACAGCGTTCGTATTGAGCCCTCTCGCGCATGCAGCAGCCGCGAGGCCCGTCGTTCCATACCCCTTGTCTCCGGGCACCTCGCGCAGCACCTCCAAGATAGGATTCATAGTCTCGGCCGGTGATGAGCCGGATGGATGTAGGATGTAGTAGTAGTAAGTAAACAAGAAGTTAAATAGGGTTAGTAGTAATCGGATCGACCAAGACGGATCATCTCAAGTTGTCATAGTAATCGATTATCTTATCTACCACACTTTCCGCTATAGTCTACTGTTCTACATAACCTCCATCTTGAACCGTAACTCGCCGACCTACGCAGTCATGCCCGGACGCCTTGCAAACAAAGTAATGTACTACATGCCTTTGCGACCTGACATATAACTAACGGAAAATCCGAATCTAGTCTGCCCTCGTCACCGGAGCAGGCTCGTGAGTCTGCAATAACCAACAAACTAAATGTCCGATCTTAACGCGATCTCAGTGGCATCGGTCTCGAGTCATCCCTACTCTTCGCTCAGGAAGGCGCCAATGTCTTGCTCGTCGATATTAATCTAGCGGCTGCAGAGAAAGGGGCTGCGCTTATCCAGCAACGGTTCCCGAATGTGAAAGCACTGGCCGTTCGTGCTGACGTTGGCAAGGAGGCTGACATCAAAGCAGCGGTCGACCGCGCCGTCGCTGAATTTGGTAGACTGGATGTTATGGTTGGTTGATCCTTATCCGCGCGATGTTTGAACATGCCTCAACAACGCAAATCTACAGTTCAACAATGCGGGTATAATGCACCCAGAAGATGATCACGCCCTCAATACGGAAGAGAAGATCTGGGATTTGACAATGCAGATCAATGTGAAAGGCGTCTGGTGGGGCTGCAAGTACGCTATCATGGCCATGCGGCAAAATCCTGTCGATGATGCGAAGGGCCTCCACGTCGGGGGCTCCATCATCAACACTGCGAGCTTCGTTGCGATCATGGGTGCTGCTACCCCACAGTTGGCGTGTACGTGAACCTATTGAGCTTTTTTATTTGCAAAAAATGACGATTCTCATACCCATCAGATACTGCGTCGAAGGTAAGTATAGTAATAGCCGGTCGATAAGATACGCTAAGTTTGAGAGGACATCAGGGCGCTGTGTTGTCCATGACTCGAGAACTCGCGATGGTGCATGCGAGAGAAGGAATTCGGTTGAATTCCCTCTGCCCGTAAGCTGAAGTGACCCTTGCCGTGCTGCATGCTGACCTTGTTACCGACAGTGGACCGCTGAAGACGCGTCAGTCCACAATACGTTCACTTTAAAATCCATTTCTCTGACATGAAATGGATTTATAGCTCTTTTAATGGATTTCCTCAATACGCCAGAGAAGAAAGAGCGCCGACTCGTTCACCTCCCCATGGGTCGTTTTGGCGAAGCCGTCGAACTAGCCAAGGCTGCATTGTTCCGTATGGTTTTCTGTTATTGCTACTCTAAACTGGTTGATCTGAATTTACCGTCGCATAGTGGCGAGTGATGACAGCAGTTATATGACCGTATGTCCTCCTTCAATCGTTTGCGACATGTTTGACCGACATGTTACCAACAGGGAACGGATTTCAAGGTTGACGGAGGACTCACTTCCTGCTATGTTACTCCTATTGGGGAGCCAGCTCTTGAGCCTCCTGCCAGTCTCGTTTGAAGGGCGATTGCAACCTGATAGTTTGTGTGGGGTGCGAGTCACTGAACATAATATCGCACGGAGATTTGGAGAGCACCACGATAGCGATTTTAGGTGATAGAATAATAAACACATCCTGGATTAATACATGATACAGGGCGATGGTGAACGTATAAAAGTCCCAGAACCCCGGAATAAGGATTAACGAGGTCTGATGGTCACCCCCAATGACGTTTAACTGGCGAAAATACAAAATACACGAACATTAGATTCGTGTTAAGGCTCTCATCATCGATGATCGAATTAATTAGACTTCTTCTCTGCAAGACGTCGCTTCTTGCCTTCTTCCTTTCTGATTCTGGCGATTTCAATGCCGACATCGTTTTGTAACTGCTTATGCAGGCTGGGGCGATATCCGAGCATGAACAACAATTCCAAGTGCACGAAGAAGGGGGCGAGCACTAAAGCTGGAAAGGATGTGTGCATAAGCTACACACGAATCGAATGCGAAATAGGTAACCTACCACCAGCGATGTTGTCTAGAAGCGCAGGAGCACGACCTTCAGCAAGCCCGTGCCCCAGGAATTGCGCAACCCATGAAGCAACGTGAACGATAATCGCGTTTCGGATTCCGTCAGGGCGGTATGCGTATGCTGTCGCAGTCAATAATGACAGCACCATCTGTGGCGCGTATAATAACTACAGCAGGCGTCAGTTGTCATCACGAGTGGTGATTTACGGCATGGGAGACACACGGCAGCTACTGGTTCAAGGATGAGGTAATACACGAGGTAGAAAGCAGTGAGCACTGCGGATACGTTCATGTCGAATATGAGGAATTCATTGAACGTATAGCGAATATCTGGCAAGAATGTGGGATGTGAGACGAGAGTCAATAACGCCTGTGCACTCCTGGATAGGAACTATGTAAGGGTCCGTACATCTTAGAGAGAGAAAATGACACACCATAAAATAGCCGGTACTCCGAAGACGTGAATTAAGACGTTGACTGGATTGGTGTGGTAGGAACCATAGAATGTGAGCTGTTAAGGTGGTGTTGGTTGGGGTCATCGTTCTGGGGCTACACGCGTACCTGTTTGCGAACATCGAACAAGGAGAGAGTCATGGTAGGTGATCAACGCAAGAGCTGTGTAACTGCGCCTGAGATTTATACTAGCATATTCATGGAGACGAATCACATTTCAACGGAACTACTAGTACAGAGTCCCTGCCACCGGCAAAGACCGGACCGAACATGACTGATTCCGACCCAGTGCTCTAGAGTCTCTGATTACCCTCGAAATCTTCTTTTGCGGTTTGGCTAATGCATGTACAGTCATTGTGTGATCAAGTCAGCAGCAGGATACATATATAGCGCTGGCTATGTGCCATCAATGAATCTGTCATTCTGAGCCTCGGATATTTCACCACCGGCTGTGTCGGAAATTTCCAGCCACCATTGTAAATCCTTAGTAGACATTTTAAGGACTGTTTTTCCCATGGGCCATTTTAAGGT
>PVYE01006620.1:1607-26047 GCA_002995055.1 Rhizopogon rudus
TATGTCCGCTGGGGACAGAGGCGGCGTTGGCGCTCTCAACGCCTTGATAAAAAAAGACGAAGGTGCGCCTTCGTTCATCTACAGGCACTCGTCTTACCTCTTGTCTTTCAGATCCCCATCATCTGTATTGCCAATGACAGAGGCGCTCAGAAGTTGAAGCCCCTCCTCGCAAACACTTTTAATATGTCATTCAGACGGTACGTTGAACTCAGCATAAGATGGGTGTCAGGACCTCACTGCACCATAGGCCCGAGCTCAAGCCGTCCGATCTCGCATAATGACGATCGCGTACAAGTGAGCCGTCCTTTCTTTGCATCGAAATCATGCTCATATCTTCGATTAGAGAGAAGATGAAAATACCCGCCAACGTCGTCGATCAACTTATCTCCGGATCTCGGTCAGACATTCGGCAAGTTTTGAATATGCTATCGACATGGCGGCTATCAAGTAGTAGCATGGACTTTGATGAGGCGAAGGATCTGTACGTGCTCTTCCTCGGAGTCATTCACCATTCACTGAATCATCAGTATCCGCAGCGCAAAGGTCAACGAAAAATACACTATCTTGTCGCCGTTCGACGTAACGAACAAATCCTCGGTCCATACATGTTTGGTCCGAACGCTCGTGAGACCTTAGGCGACAAGATGGAACTATACTTCCATGACCATTCCTTCGTGCCGCTCTTCATCCAGGTAGCAAACCCTATTATGTCTGAGCTCCACAGCAATGCTAACCGGCTTGATAGGAAAATTATCTCAAGACCCAGCCTGCCAAGGCTCGCAACCTCGAAGGCCCTCCAAAGATGTTGAAGCAGCTTGAGTTGATGGACAAGGCCGCGTCCTCAATATCTGACGCTGATCTTGTCGATGCTATGATTCACGGGTGAGTGGAAATTCGACATCTCCCTTTCCCTTATATCTCATGAAGTCGCTCAGAGCGGAACAGCACTGGTCGTTGATGCCTTTGCATGCGGTCTGTTCGACGGTACGACCCGCCTCGTTTTTGTTCGGTCCGGGCGGCGGATACGGCGGCCAAAACGCAATTACGGTGCCTGCAGGTGGCTAGGAAAAAATTCCAAACAGAACAAGCTAAGTCGGCAGCTGGGAGATGTGCAGGTCCGAATGCACCTCAAGGTCTCTGGCGATAAGCACGAAATCCGACAGTCGTACATCCCTGTGCTATTCCCTCATATCGTCAAGCCTCTGATAGACCAGGGCACGGTGGGTCTTGAGCGCCTGCGCTTGCTCTCCTCACTGCTTACCATGTTTTTGTAGGCCGCCGTTGATGACGTCATTGAGCGGATGGACGAGTACTACCTTTCCCGTGAAGATTGGGATACTGTCGTCAAGCTCGGTGTGGACGGGCACAAGGACGATGTAATTAATAAGCTTATCAAGCCTGCGACTAAGGCGTCATTCACGAAGAAGTAAGACTTACCGAACAACCGCGTTCAGTCATCGCTAATATCACGCCTAGGTATAACAGCACCGAACACCCGATACCATTCCACAAAGCGACGGACCTTGGGAAGCTTTCAAAGAAGCTCGCAGGAGGTCCAGCACCCGATATAGAAGACGTCTTCGAAGTGAGTGCACTAGATACCAGCGTTTCGCATACGTTGACATCTCTTCCAGCTGGACGACGAAGTCGTCGACATTTCTGACGACGAAAAGAAGAAAAGAAAGGATGAGGACGACGTCGCTGCCAACAAGTTGATCCAGTTGAGCAAGCCCAAGGTCAAGAAGGCTAAAACAACGGCTAAGATCAAAGGGAAGGGCCACGACTGTGAAGCTGCTCGCCGTCATTTTGGCTAACTTAAAATTAAGTATCTTTTCGACCGTCTAGCAGAGATTTCTTGTGTTTGATCGCCGCTCAGGGGGGGATCAGACTAAGTGTACCTCACCAGCTTCCTTAGCTACATAGTGCACTTGTATATAGACCTTCCCATGCATGGAATTCAAGAGGTACTGGTGGTTTGACACGTGCGCTCACAACCGCAACTAACCAGCTTATCCTCAACGCAGTAATTCCCGCATCTACGCCGGTGTCTCCACTCCAGCCGAGAAAGATGATGGCGTCCTAGGAGTGACTCCTGTGCTAACCCCAAGAATCTCATCCGCCTCTAGTGATCCAGCGAGTGGGACATCTAACAACATCTAGGTCTTCAAACATGAAATTGGACAATGATGATCCAGTATGTAACAGAGGGCTTACCTTCCAAAGACCTGCCCCCTGTTTCAGGGAAAAAGAAGTATACGATTGGAATGATGGCTGCGTTCATGACCACGAATACGATGTATGTTCCCCAGGAGATATTGTTGAAAGTTGGGCCAATGACCATTACAACGGCGAAGTTGAACATCCAATTTGACGCTGCGAAAAAAAGTCGGTGTTTTAGTTAAAATGCGTTCTGCATATCGACACAACGGCAGACCTGTGCTAAGTAAGTGCGTTTGTCGGAGCACGAGTTCTAAGCCCAGAGATCTCAGCAGGCTGGGACAGGAAATGCCAGACCAGCGAGAAAGATCAAAAGGGCCGTTACTGTACTCACGTATAACCACGCCACGCCCAGCCACCCGATAGAAAAAGAATGTGTTGAAAGCAAACAGAAGGACCGCGCTCACAATCTGCGCTGGACCGCTGTTGATATATCCTAGAATACCCAAGAGCATCATCACGATGCATTGACCGACTGCTCCAATCAGCACGAGTTGGCGCCGACCAACATAATCTATCGCATAATAAGCGATAAAGGAAGCAAAGAATATTCCGTACCGTTTGCTACCATAATCCTTGACATAGACGCTGGAATAAAACCGTCTGCATGACGTCAGTATCGTCCCCGTGATTCATGTGGTACTATGACATACAGCGTAACCGTTCGCAGCAGTGCAGATTTAGCACACGACAACACATTAGCCCATAACGATGCCTTAGTAGGGCATTGAGCAAGAAAAGTTACTTACCATGATACAGTTGCAGACTCGGAGCAGAAGACCAATTGATGAAGAATCTAATTTTGGTCATCATCGTGTAACGTAGTCACCCAATTACAATTACAAACTTTAGTTCATCGTTAGGGCTGTTTCCCTGCTACTTAGCTACTCTCACTCGTTAGTCTTTTGCTCAGATTCTCATCACAAATTGACAATCATGTTACTCTCTACTGTCGTTTCTCTTTTCTTCTTCTTCTCTGCAACAGTCCAAGCGTCTCCATGTGTCGCTTTTGACGCCAATTGGAACCTTCTTGCTTTCGGTCTCGACGGCAAAGACTGGAACGCGGGCACCCAAGACACTTGGTCCAGCAGTCAGTTTATTGTGACCAGATCCCTGCGTGCCTTTTGTGCTTAAAATTCCAATATGTAGGCAGTACGACCGCAGATATCACTACCTCTGGCCGACCGTCAGTATTATTTTTCACCCACACAAATTGTGCTCATGTTCTCCTTCACAGGCCATTTGATGCTACCAACACCACCTGCTATCTCTCGCAGGTAAGCCTGCACCATTGATTCTCAAAGACAGGTGGTAATTTCTCGTTGGTAGTACGCCAACGCTATTTATGCGATCAACGCCGACTCCAAAAATCCTTCCTCTATTTACATCTACGACGCAACAGCGAAATCATGGTCCATCCAAACAGTCGATGCTGGTTCCTTCGACTATACATCTTTTGATGCCATTCTAGACCATGACACTAACGTTTTCTGTATGCTGGTGCCGTTTCTGCTTCCCATGCTTCATTAACGTATCACCACAGATGCATTGTCTCATGGAAACCTCTTCTCCCTGGACATGGGTTTACTCAAAGCAGCCAATAGCACCCCATTGAACTGGCTTAATGATGAGCAAGTACCATACCCGTCGAGCTATGTTCCAGTCATGGCTCTTGCGCAAAATCATATTCACTTCCTCAACGTCCCTGACGTCCCTAGTGGGAGCGCAGACATCTTCGTCATTCACTGTGTGTTCTATAAGCATCTATTGCGGATAGATGAAGCGCTAATCGTATGACCAGACTCCTACTTCCAACCGCAGGCCCAGGCTTACCCGCTTCCAAATGGTAGCGCATTCCCTGCCATTTACGGGCAAGCCACTTCATTCTTCCAGGCGGACAACACAGTAAGTCCTTTACTTCGTTAACTGAGTTTTATTCACTTGTTTTTGATAGGTTCAGCAAGAATTTGCCTTCATTCCCGAAGATTCCTCCGCTACATACATCATCAATATTGAGGTACAACCCTTGATCTTCCCTCGAGTCATCCCCCACTGACGAGCTTTCAGACCAACACCACTCAGGCTCTCGCGGCGCCCACCACCAAAGACTCCAAAGCAACATACTTCGCTGGCGTCACAGCTCTCGTGCAGCTCACGAGCAATGGCACTGTGTCTTACCTCCCTTACCTCGAAGGCAACACGAGCACGAACGCCGCTGCTACGTGGGCCTCTGTGGGCAACCTTGCAGCAGCAGCTCCACCATCCTCTACAAGCACCAGCGGATCAAGCGGCAGCGCCTCTGGCAGTGCGAGCAGCCCTGGCAGCACCACATCTGGAGCAAATGTAGGCGCAGGACTACACTACGGCATGCTCATTGCTTGGGCCTTGTGTCTCATTGCATCTGTGATGCATTTGTGATGTGAACAGTGCTTTTTTTGTTATTAATCGGACATTCTTTTACGAACCGCTTTACTTCGTGGACTTTTTAAATGGTAGACTACATAGTGACCTCGCAGTTCTTTCTTTGTTATTGCCTGGCAATCTTATTATCTGTTATTCAGGATGTTGGACGTTCTGGGGTAGATATACTATTACTCACGAATCACTCGATGAATTTATCAGGTGGAATCTACAGTACATGAGCGTTGGATTGTGCACAAGTAGTGTTTGTTATTTCCAGTGACTACGTGGCAGAATTCTCATCTCGAGTCTTTGCTCTTCCACGACATGGATGATCCTGGCTTCACTGCACTTTCTACTCGTTTACGTCGGCGCATAGATAATGCATTCGATAGCGCTGCTGGAAACACGTCAAAATCATCAAATCATTCTCGAAAGAGGCATAAGCCTAACCCAGCCCAGTCGAATGGATTCGCTACTACGGAAGATACATCACCCGGCGGATTCTTGGTAGAGGACACAGGAGGTTTTCTACTCGTGGAACATGAAGGCAGCACTCCATCTCCGAACCCTGTTTCCATACCACTTTCCTCTGTCCCGGCCGCACTGCGTCTTCTTGGCCTTCCGGATGATGAAGAGGTTCTTTCCGTGTTCCAAAACGCCGCTTCAGGCTGGGGAGCGAGCTTAGACGGATCGAGTAATGTTAGTCGGAAGGACTGGCAAGCTGTGTGCGCCGCTCTCCTAGAAGCAGAAGACGGGGAAGGCGGTGATGATGATGTGCCTTCGGCTCATTCTGAGATGGCAGTGGCCAGCGGCGAAGAGGGCGATAGTGGCCCGGACAGTGATGAGTATCGCATGTCCGTCGATGGTGATACAAGTGAACCAGAAGCATCGGATGAGGAATATCAAGACGATAGGCCCGCTTTGCGCAAGCCCCGAGATTCATCCAAATCGGTGCCCAGCGCAAGGCTTGACGCTAGTCAGTTGAGCACCAAACAAAAAGCTGAATGTCGGGAAGACTTTGCGAGGTTTTTCCCTAACGTGCCTGACACTGAGCTGGACCGTCAGAAGATCATGATCAAGGACGTCACGCGCATCGCAAATCTGCTCAAGGAGAAGATAAAGGCTGAAGAAGTAAGTCTTCTTTATCTACCGGTGTTCTTTGCTGAGAAAATTTCCCTTCAGATTGTTGAAATGCTGGAGGCGTTCTCCACCTCACCAGACAAATCTATGAATCTTCAAGACTTCGAAAGAATGATGATAGTGACAAAGCTCGTAAGATAGGGTAAGGCCAATTTACAAATTGATACAAGCTCAGTATAATGTGCTACAGTCCGGTATGTATGACGGATATCATTTGGCTGGGAGATATCATCCTAAGGCCCCGCCGTGCCATAGTTTGCAGGGGCAACAGAATCATGATGAAGAGGTTGGTAGTGGCCGTTGCCGGTGTCTGTTACACCACAAGACTCAGCTGCAGTGAAAATGATGATGCGTAAAAGCACGTACAATAGAATCCACCGCGCCCATATCTCTCTTCGGCTTGCATCTTCTTGTAGATGAGCCAAAATGCGTGCTATGAGACAGTTATCGAGTCAGAATCTAGCTATTCAATAAGTCATGTAGTTCGACACACAATATGTCCAGGGAAGTAACCCAAACTATGATGGCGGTCAGCCCATGTCTAAACTATGGATTCGATACAGGCTCACATGGTCAAACAAATATTTATGAGCAGGTCGCAGCTGCAGCCCGTGACGAAGGCAGCAGCAGCCGGTGGAAAGATGATAGCAACCTATTCAGTGAATTCAGCTCCTTCGCATGTGCACCAAATATTGTGGTACGAACAAGGATGAGAAGGACGTCGGAGCCTTTGACCATAGTGGTAAGCAAGAAGATGTTGAGGTGATGCGGTTTGCAAGTGAGGAGGCTTAAGTATATGCGAGGCCCGCAGTATCCATGAGGACCCCGTAGCCACCGCACGTACAGACATGACCTCATCATAATGTTCATATTTAGAACAAGACAAAACACTTTTAGTACACAATACAACCCTTGGGGAGCAGCTTATAGTCGTCGCGGGGAAAATAAGGAAGGAACTCTGCCCTATCCAGAGAGCCCAATAATAGTTTTGTTCATGTAGATGGGAAAGCTTGTGTACCAAAACGATAACTGCAGGAAAACGTATGAAAGCCAGCCTGGGAAATGTGAAAGACGATGGAACGATGATATGATATGCGAGGATGATACTGCCATGGAGAAAACATTACTGTGTAGACATGCATATGAAGTAAAAATGTTGGCAACGGAAACGCGGAGTGATACGGTTTTGACCACACTGATGCGATAAAAAGAAAATATCAAGGAGGTAAAATCGATAAGATCACCTGTCCGAACGCACTGAAATGTGGGCGCGAGAAAGGGTATAAACTTTCTTTGAGTAAGTATGATTTTTGAAGAGTCACTGAAGGCTATTCTGGCGGTCAAGTGTTTTCTGATACTGTTGATCGTCGTTCTGGAGCCCAGGAGCCTTCCGCTTCTTCGCCAATGACAAAGACGATGTCCTCTTCGTCGTCGTCATCCGCATACGCGTCACCTTCGTCTTCTACCTCGCCATCTTGAACTTGTGCATAGGCTTGATCTGCATCCTGAGCCTTTGTTGGTTCAGATTCTATTCGATGGCACACGATACTCCTCAGAGCAGTGGGCAAGACGAACTGCTTCCACTGCTCGCCAGCCATCCGAACATATTCACCCTTGACTTCAGTCAAGCTGGACAGGTTGAGCACGTCTCGGACCACGTGGTCATCTGTGGTGAGCTGCTTTACCCTGTTAAAGGATGCTATCAGCGAAATGGGTATCCATCCCTGATCATCCATCTGTGTAACACGTTGGTATTGTCAGAAACATGAGATTCCCATCGACTGTTGATCTCACCCGCTGCCGGAGGAAGAAGTCCTGTGCCATGTTCTGAGGGCTTAGATAGTATTCCAACTGGCCAAGAAGACACGACCGTGTCGGATCTAGTGGGAAGGGTAGCGCTGACTGTGGCATAGGGATCGGAGGTCCACCATTCACCGGTAGGTGAGCCGGAACGGGGTGGTACAATTCGTAATCGGGGGGTGTATAAGATAGCATCTGAGGGACGTAACCGTTCAAATAATCAGTCCCAGGGAGCGGTAAAGGATTAAATTGTGGAGGCGGCGTGAGAGATATCGACGGTTGCTGGTAGTGATAACCTCCACGGCCAGGGTACCGTCCTTGATAGCGACCACCAAATCCTCGACCTCTTCGACCCGCATAACCGCCGCGCTCTTGCGCCCCATACGAGCTAGACCAGGAGCCTCGACGGGGTCGCCCACGGCCAAACTCTCTAACTTGGTCCCACGCCTCCCCTTCATCGTGTACATCCTGCCACGCATGCTCCTCCTGTACTTCGGACTCTCGCTCCTGCTGCTTCAGAAGCTGTTTCTGCGCGAGCTCCTTCTCCCACTCCAGCCGCCGCTGCTCCTCTCGAATCTCCATGTCGCGGCGAATAACGTCAGTAGCATTATCTGTACCACTGACGTCGCCGAATCCATATCCGTAGTCCTTTACCTCCCAGACGTCGCTCGTGATCGAACCATCCTCGGAGTTCAATATTGATGGCCCTGCTTGTAACGTATCAATGGGTGCCGTGACGGGTTGTCCACTCCTAGGAGGCTGCATCATGGACATTGCGACAGGCGGATGCTGACCAGGTAGAAGAGCAGCTGGTTGCGCATGGTCAGCAGGCAGAGGTGGGCACTCCAATGATGCGCTCCATGGATTCTCCGGTCTACCGTCGTCATTGATACTGTCACGCCTCGCTACCGTTCCAAACTCCCACTTCTTGCCAAGTGTTCCGATATCGAGTGCAGCACGTTCATCAGCCACATTTTGCCTTTCCTGCGGCGCATCATCAATTGTATTCGTGTGGTTCGCGGATTCCGCTATGGGACTCGAAGAGGGCCTCGAAAGACTTTTGGTAGATCTTTTTCTATTGCCTTGACGAGATGGCCTGGGCTCCCCAGGCGTAACGCCTATAGAAAAGACAGAAAGCTGATCCACCACTCGCTCAACGGACTGCTTGACGCCCTCCTTATCAGCAGCCTCCTTTTCTTCCAGCGTCTTATCGATGCCATCATGAGAGAGGTCGATGCTCCCGAACACCATATTTCGTGGAACCATAGCAGGATGCGATTGTGAGTCTTGCGAGCTCTCAAGGGAACTCATATGTTGTGTGACATGCGAATTCGGCGATGACTCTGCGATAGTGAACGGTGGACTGAAAAATGGAAGCTGCGCCGGTGGAGGCACATTATATTCGTCTTGTAGTAATGGTGAGGAATAACCGGGAGCGGGGCGGGGGTGGATTGGAGTAACATATCCGTCCCATGGCATGTGTGGATGACTGTACCCGTATGGTGCTGGGTATGGAGAATATACCGTGTATGGTGGAGTACCAGCTCCAGATGGAGGGCGTGAACCCACGTATGTAGGAGAGGGGTGCTCTGGAAAGTTCTGGATGGGCAGAGCGTACGGATGTCGAATGGACGGAGGCAGTGGCGACAGGCGTGCAGGATGGAGCGGAGTGTCGATGGTGGGTGGCATGGGAGGTGATCTGAAATAATGTGGTGTGATGTCGACAGGAGGATGAGAAAAAGTAGGATGGTAGTATGCATTCTTCTCTGAAACCCTTGAACTCATGCGAGGTGGATTGTAATGGACCTTGGGAGCAAGGTCATATGCTGCATTCACTTCGTCCTCCGGTAATCTCCTTCCGCGGACTTGTAGGGGAGGACTGGAAGAGGAACTGCCGGCATGACTTCCTACTCGTGAGTGGGATACTGAACGGGAACCCGTAGAATTCATCTCGAATATATTTTTATTGTTCAACCGAGACATTTGAGCTGATGGAGGCCTTGAATCGCTTTGATGTCGGGTGGAATCTATGCTATCTGCCGAACATAAATGTGACGAGCACCATCATCCAATCATCAGCATCGTCCAATCAAATTCGGAAAGACATTGTAAAGAAGCGTAAAAGTAGGGTGCTTAAAAGGAGTCGAGGCAAATAACGTACTCTTTCTGGACAAGTCAGCTGAATTTGATGAGTTATATGCATCCGCGTGACCTTCTGACCTTCCGGACTTCTCGGTACCATCAAAGTCAACGGAAGGAGGCTTTCTGTGCTCTAGACAAGTGGCGGAGTGGTCAGTTTCATTCGCTGTTGGGATTGACTTGGAGGACGAGTGTCGAGATAGGTGTGGAGGCATGCGGACGACGAAAGGATCGTGGTCATGATCGTTTCCATTAAGTGAACTTGTCTGTGATGGACTCGAACGAGATGTGGAAGCCGATGGCGCAGTAGTTGGAAGGTCGAGTGAATATGCGTGAGTACCCATAACAATGGGTCTTGACCTGGGTGGAGGCGGTCCGACAGAAGATATGGCTATTGCCCGTGGCTGCTTCTGAGCTTGGTGTACCTGCGTAAGTGCGGTATGCTCTTTCATACGTTCTGTCCATACGTTCATGGCAGGAATTGTTCTAGGCACGTTATGGGGGTTTGCGTGTACATGGTTCGCTCGTTCGTTATGGTCCTTCTGCGAAGACACCTCATTGGGGAGTTCTGGAAAATCAGAAGCACCGGCTTGAGATCCGCCTCCGACTTCAACAGAATTGGGTGATTGAGATGTGGCATTCAAAGGGGGTGACGCTAATGAAGATACTCGAGACACGACGGGTGGGAAGTCCAAGGGAGAGTTCCGAAGAAGCTTAGGAGAGCGAGGAGAGTGAGCCTTTTTTACACGTTCAGCGTAGGAGACTGGAGGGTTGATCAAGGGCGCAGGCGCTGAAGAAACCATCTGCCTGGGTGCAAATGTCCCTGACGTGTTCTAGTGGTTTGTTTCAGAAGTTGGGGGTTGTACTTGACACGAGATCGCGGGAGATGGATGACCTTTGGAATGGGAGTAGGATTGTGGGGTGCTAGAAATGGTGGTCGGTGACTGTGAAAAGCAGGGGTATTGAAATGTATTGACCTTGGGGGTTAACAAGCACACTCTCCTACATAATAATTTGACCATGGGCCCCTACACCCATGTCGGCACTTGCCGTTCAACGGCTACGACCGAACTTGTTCGTAATATCATTATGATACCCCCGTTCTGTATGTTACAGTCTTACTTACTTGAACAAGAGCAATGATTCAAAATATCGATATCTATGTCCCGAAAACGTCACTTCTAGCCTAACTGAGGTTTTTAAATTTAGGCAGCAAGTCAACCGACCAATTCGGATATCAAGATTCGAGATGGATATCCATTTGGCCGTGTTGTAATATTACCTACGCTAAGTACTCCTAGGTGCTCTTTCGCTCGTTAAGTTATCCTCAACATCCTGCGAGGACTTATCACCGCCAGCGAGCATTACGCGGCCCAGATATGCATGCCAGTCGCGGCACGTCCAGGTGCGTTCGGGTCTGAACCGAGTATATTTAACCAAGTCTAGGAAGCTCTGGGTCCACCTCAGCTGGTGTATATGCAATAGTGGGCCAGTGGCATACATAATGTGATTGAATTCACTTGTACGAACTGTTTTTGAAGACCTCAATCGTAAGCTTGTATCTGAGGGCTCAGCACTCACGTGTCATGCCAGACTTGACTTCGTTTCCAGCCATAAAGAGTGTAGTGGAACAAGTGCCTTATCGCGTCTTAACAACGAGGTTGGCGGCGGCTTTCATCTCAAGTCCGATGTCCGATATTGTCGCCTACGAAGGACATCACTCCCTAGCTAAAAAAAAGGAGCAGTATTGGCCGTCGTGCCTCCATACGCACCGTGATTCGTTCATTGCGCGAATCTGTGGCATTTTCCATGTCATGTCCATTGCCAATCATCAAATCCTTGAATTCGAGAATGTACGGCGGTGCTGATAGCGAGGAATTCACCCACTGGATAGAGTCGCTTTATCAACGCCGAGCTGAATGTTTTCACTGAACTAATTTTCACGGGAGACGGACAAATAAATTCGGTTCAGCTGCATGGAGGGCAGGAGATGGTCTCATGTGAGGAATCACAATCATCCTAAAAGCATTCCCATACTACAACCAGACCACGTTCGCCAACAAGCTCCCACACAATTCATGTGATGACTTTGCTGCTTGCCGTGGGATAGCTATAGCGAGACTTTGTTACTCCGTAAACTGTAAGTAATGTGAACCGTTCTCTAAGGTATAACCGACATGTGCTTACTCTCGAGGCTTGCACGTGGTGTTCAAGGGCGATAACAAGTTTAACTTACGTTTCGCCGCTACATACGGAGTTCACTCCGGAAGAATGAAGATGTAGAATCGGCCTCGTTGCAAGTGAACCTACAAGCGACTCAACGTGGGAGGGCGTGAGCATGCAGAGATTATGATAATACATAGGCTCCAGTCAGGAATCTCGCATAGGGAAATGAGGAGTCTGGGCAGCATCTAGTCACCCGTAGGCAAACCTTAATAGAAGGAAGACGGTCGTTCCTTCGTTGGTGCTCAGAGCACCAAACTACACATGTCCGACCACCAGAGAACGCGAGCGCGATTGCAATCGCAAAAGACTAGTGTGACCCCTTGATCAAACGTTGCAACGTTAACCCAGATCAAACTACGTAGATCGGCGTCCAGACGGTACGGTACCGGTATTAAGTTACGTTGCACTTTCAGAAGGAGGTCTCTTCAGATCCTTTATTGCTCAGCTTCTATGACAGGGATTCCGAAATATGTTGCATAGCCTCTGGACGTAATATTTAGAGGATAAATCTGCCCTCGTGTTTATTATATTGGTCTGCTTATGAGAGACTAGTGTCTTATGGTCACAACCTCAAGCCGAACCGCACTGAAAACGTAACATCCTCGATTCCTCTCATTGCATAGATACGGTGCGGCTACACTATGTAAAATAGGGCACGTTGAGGCCCGTATGACTCGCGCCCGACTCCACAATGCTACAAGACGCTATATCATAAGCACATGGAATCTGCTGAAGTAGCCCACTAAGGAGCCAAGCCTTTTGTCAACCTCGACAAAGAGCGTTGAGACTCTTCCATAATTAACATCCAACCGGAAAGGACGTTGAAGGTCCCATCTCCTCTGATCTAGCGAGGGCACGTTGAGGCCGTCATACAGCAATACGCTTAGTACCTATTGAAAGAGTCAGTCAACATGTTCGACTACAGAGTTGCATTTGTCTAACCTGTAGTGCAAAGCCTTGTAGGGGCCTTGGATAGGCATGTCCAGGTACGAGGACTGCTCGGTAGTGAGCTCAGTCAACTTGACGTTGAGTTGAGCAAGATGGGCGCGAGCGACTTCCTCATCCAATTCCTTGGGAAGCATGTGAACGCCGAGGGGGAACTTCTCCGGAGTGGTCCAAAGAGCAATCTGAGCCAACACTTGGTTCGTGAAGGAACAGGACATGACGAATGATGGATGGCCAGTGGCGCAGCTGAAAATCATTATAGGTCAATTAAGGATGTAGAAAAATGTAACTTCAAACCAACCCCAAGTTTACAAGACGACCCTCCGCAAGGAGGATAATGTGACGACCAGAAGGCATAGTGAAGCGGTCAACCTGAGGCTTAACATTGACGGCCTGCGAGGCATTGGCTTTCAACCATGCGACATCGATCTCGACGTCGAAGTGACCAATGCTAGCAAATAAGTTAGTTTTCATCACCGACGATAAAAACGTTGTACATACTTGCAAACAATGGCATCCTCAGGCATGACCGAGAAGTGCTTACCAGTGATGATGTCACGGTTACCGGTGGTAGTAACGAAGACATTTGAGCGTGGGGCAGCATCCTCCATGGTCGTGACCTCGTAACCAGCCATCGCAGCTTGCAGTGCATTGATGGGGTCGATTTCCGTGATCAGAACACGGGCACCGTAGGAGCGTAGAGATTCAGCACACTACAGCAAGCAACATTGAGCAGGAGGTGTGAGAAACAAAAGAATAGCGCTCACTCCCTTGCCGACGTCACCGTAACCTGCGACAACAGCGACCTTGCCAGCAAGCATGACGTCAGTGGCACGCTTGATACCATCGACGAGGGACTCCCGGCATCCATAGTAGTTGTCGAACTTGGACTTGGTGACGGAGTCGTTAACGTTGATAGCTGGGACCTTCAACTTGCCATCACGGAAAGCCTTGTACAGGTGGTGGACACCCGTGGTAGTCTCTTCAGAAAGACCTCTGATATCTTTGTGCAGACAGGTTAGCAGTGTATTCTCATGTGAATCGACGTAGCAATCCTTACCCTTAAGGTACTGGGGGTATTTCTCGTGCACAAGGGTGGTGAGATCACCGCCGTCATCAAGGATCATGTTCAAAGACTTGCCACCAGGGAAGGCAGCCAGAGTCTGTTCAATGCACCAATCGTACTCCTCATCAGTCTCGCCTTTCCAAGCGAAGACAGGGACGTCAGTTGCAGCGATACTGTATATCCAAAGTTAGAACGCAATGTGATGAAGAAAGGCACATACTCACGCAGCGGCAGCGTGGTCCTGGGTCGAGAAGATATTCTGCCAGCGGAAGTTAGGTTAGTACCTCGTGATTATTATTGCGTAACCATGAATACGTACACAAGACGACCAAGTAACTTGAGCGCCAAGGGCGGTCAATGTCTCGATCAAGACAGCGGTTTGAATGGTCCTGAAGAGAATTAGAATATCTCCCATGACACGACTGTTATTCAAACTTACATGTGGAGACATCCAGCGATACGAGCGCCAGCAAGAGGCTTAGCAGCACCGTACTAAAATCAAGACATCAAAAAGCAATTCATTCCGCGAGCTCATATAAACCACCTTTTTCCTCATGAACATCAATCCTGGCATTTCATTCTAGAAAGACGTAACAGGGTCGATGAATAATCGCGAAAAGGCAAGGTGATGTTATACCTCAGCGATCTCGATCTCCTTGCGACCGAACGCGGCGAGAGAAATGTCTAGAGGGGATGATCTCGAATCAACACAGCTGACTGAAACATACCATCATACCTGCTACTTTGAAGACCATCTTGAAACGTTTCTGAGTGAGGAGATGATGGGGGTAGGAAAATGAGTGAAACTAGATGAGAATCAGATTGCTTGCGACTTTTTATCTCAAAGTCCACGTGCGCCAATGAAGAAACTTCCATACAAGGTGCGTGGGAGTTAACCGTTTCAGCTTGAGAGAATTCCCTCTTGGATGATCATCTGAAGTCATTTTTGACAGGCGTCTCTCTAACAAATCCTATTCTTCTGGGAGCTTCATGACGCTACATGAACAATTTGACAAAGTGACTGAGAAAAAAAAATGTCGTCTATTGGAAATAGGTGTGTATCAATCCCTTATCTGCTACGTTTTCGAGAATACTTAACTCGGCGTGTATCTTCAAGTGCAATATACATGTGAACCGGAAGAGCTCCCTAGTGGAGAAGTTCGTCCTCGATGCTTCCCTCTCCCTCGCATCTTTAGGATGTTCGTGCGAACTGTGTATCTCACGAACTTGGCATGATTTAACATGGCTTTATCTCCAGATGCCCTGACCGTCCGGCCGTGGAAATCACCAAACTTCTCAACATTGACCTTAAGACAGGGGAGATCGAAATACCAGACGAGTCTAGGTTCGTTATTACACAATGTATCATGACCCTAGAGCGTCTACTCAGCCAACCAATACAGCGCCGTTCTTCCAAGGGCCAAACACTGGCGAGACATACAGCGACATGATCGAGATCAAAGCTTCAACTCGTGAGGCCTACCGTGTCTCCACACAGGGTTCTATTCCGAGACTCGACAACTCGCAACTTGAATTGTCGCTGAGTACTTGGTCCTTCGGGACTGCAGTCTTCTGAATATGTTGACTTCTTCCATTCGGTATCATATTTTAGCTGTGGCTATAACTCGTTGACTGCCAACAGCTCCATTATCTTTTGCTTCTATGGATACTTCAGGCTGTTTGCCCGTACTCAGCATGCATTATTGACCAACTGCCCATGCTAGTTGATGATGTATTACAGCTAATGCATAGGTCACATGCTGTGCGAGACATTCATCACCGCCTTTGCTGTGCTTCTCGCGCTGGTAGAGATACCCTACATTCATCTGTGATTCATACTGTTTATCGAGTCGATGTTCTTTAGTTGTCGAGTAAACGAGTTGGACGACAAATCCGCTTGCCGTTCAATCGTGAAGCAATAAATGTTTGAAAATCGCGTCGTGCCACGTATCCAGCGTTTGATGCGATGATCTGCACGACACAGCTTTGTCGCATCATTGTTGAATGTTACGGCATCGATTCAGGGAGACTTCGCCCGACTTCGCACTCGATTCCCGGTCGTCCAGGAGATCTGACACACTTTCGAGACTTGAAGGCACTGAACTGCACGGAAGGAGACATCCGGTACGTACAAATTAAGCTGCGTTGATTAACTTTCGGCAGTTTTTGCGATTTCCCAGGGGGCAGTCACATCAGCACCGACCACATCTTAGTTCCACGCATATAAAAATAAGTTATATATACCTCAAACTTGACTACTGCAAAACTCCAGTCTAGCCTATGGCAGGCAGTGTATCACTGCAGTTCACTGGCCGATAAGTCCAGCTGAACCCGTACGTCCGGCATTTGTAATTGATTAAAAAATTGTTCAAGTTGATTGTGGGGGCCTTAGCCTAGCAATGGTAGTCTTTTGAGTCAGAGGTATGATCAATATGCTCCTGTACAGCCCGTCACATGCGTTGTACTCCCAGTCGTCATGATATGCTGTGAGTTTCTAGTTGTATCACCCATTCCTTCGCAACACCCATCCTTAGGTCCTTCACCATTGCTTTTGTCCTGGAGGCTCTGTTCGTTGCTCGTCTCATTGAGGCTCTAGCTATTCCTCCGGTTTTACCACCTCGCCCGCTAAAGTCGCATGATTGACACTGCCTGGGCCGTATAGACATGTCCCATACATTTAATCGGATCGGAGATGTCCAGGGTAGTCATCCCGTGGATATCAAGTGTGAAGCTATAGAAGACACGCTCTCAGATTATTCCTGCACCTTCTCTGATACTCAGTATCGCGCTCTTTTATCCTTGCCTATTTCCATTCGGCATCATTCCTCTCCAGTTGCTCACCCGAGACGAGCGCCTTTCAAAAATTTAAGTCTTCGACAGACTCACTTGAAAAGGGATACGCGCAAATTGTCTGAGCACCGCGTTACCATGTCTCATCAGTTTCCTTCGAGGGGAACGCCCAGTCGGATGGTCTACACTCCAACGAACTCCCATGATCGGAGCTCTATGGATGATGGCCAACGTGTCATGCAGTCACCATCTTACGGACTGCCAAGCGCTTTTGTCCCAGTGAGTAGATTATTTCCTGTAATGTCTCCATATTTACGGAACATATTTCTCACTCTCGCAGCCTCACGGACGGATGGATATGCGCCCACATTCTCCAGGCTCCAGTATGACTCCGACTTCAAGCCTGTCTGGCGCAGTCGGCGAGATGGATATCCCCCATCAACTACGGAATCCTGCAACCAGACCATCGTACCCAACTGACCCACGTGCACAAACATATTGGATGCCTGGTGCTCACAATATTTCCACCATGCAACCTCACATTCATCCTACTGGCCCAATTAATAATCCCTATAATACCACTCCCACAACGGATCCTAATACTCTAATACACCCTAACCAATTAATCGTCACGCCAAGGTCCCCACCATCTACGCACACAGGCCAGATGTCGTTCCAACAAGCTCGTTCTCCTCAAAATTCTCCCGTCCCCATGATGAGTCGCCCAGGATCTCAGATGTCCTCTGATCAATTCCGCCGTCCTTCACAGGATCCCGTGGAAGAGGAGAATAGACTCCTTCGAAAGAAGGTGAAAGAGCTCGAGCTTGTCAATGAGCAACGCCGTCAGCGCATCAAGGAGCTTGAAGCGGAACTAGCCAACCGCAGTATTTCCGATCGTCTATTCCAACGCACGGAACCATCCACGAGTATGATCACACCTATTACATCCGGTACAGCCTCCACTCCTCCGGCCGTGCAAGCGTCCTGGAAGGCTCGAACAGACACTCGTATACGGCTGTTCTGCTCGTTGAATCGTGCAGGAAATGCGTTATGCTCTTGGCACGATTCACGCCGGGAGCGTCGAGCGCACCCACCACGTATGGCTCCTCCTGGTTATTTAAACTGTGGCTGCACATATGAAGAGGCACTTTTTGAGGAAAGCCTATCTCGTCATGGTGTCGGCAGCTACCATCCAGGAGAGGCCGTCCGTATGGACCCTGCCCTTCGTAATCCTCTCCTTAAACTACTGCGGGAGCGATATGGATACAGAGATGGCGACTTCGAAAGGAATTCGGCAACGGGGAATTGGGTGGACGGAGAAGGTAGCACTATGTGGGAGCAGAAGCTGCTCTCGGGTTCTTCTAACTCTAAGAAAAGGAGCGAGGATCGTCGGTGAGCATCCGATATTGCCCAAGGCGGAAAATATTTATGTTATTGCTCTTCTACATCATTTACTACCATTAATACTGCATGATGAGTCTGCTTTCGGATTGCATCCCGTACCATATTCTGCACATCTCGCATTTTGAGTCATGTCTCCAGCTTTTGCATACTCATTCATTCAATCCTCATACACTTAATTTATGTTCATATATATTGATATTGAGATCCTCGTACTTATCTGTAGACCGCTTTGTAGACCACGTACACTTAGAAATGTATTCACTTAGAATTATCACATTACCTAATTCATCGCACAATGTACACACTTCATGACCCGAGCCGAGAGGACCGTATGATAGAGCCAGCGGGAGAGCAGAGTCAGCACGTCAATAAATAATCAGGTTATTCACGAATCACGATGTAGTCGAAATTTAGCTCGGCGACTGCGATTTAATCATCTCATCGAACGGAAGGAATCATCAGGGCTCGAACCGGATGACAAGAACCTAGTTGTGTGTAGGACTCCGGTTATGTTCCGCGGTTCGGTACTTGGCAGCCTGCAGGGTACGCCTAGCCACGGGCAAAACATCGCCTTCACTCAGCGCAACGTACAGCCTACCCTGTTCTCACCCACAATCAGCCATCCCGCAGCCAGCATTTTAGTTTTCCAGTGCAGGGCCGCCACAACACAGTACACCTCTAAATAATAGTATATAGCAGATCGCCTGCGGGAAAGGATCAAAACTCGAAGCCTGCCTGTTAAACTAAATAAGGTCATTGATTTCAAAGCTCCGATCTTGACATTTCCAACAGACCGACAACTGTCAGAAAGGCTGTCGGACCGACGCTATCGCAAGCAGCCTTTCATGACTGAGTACTGAGTTCTCGCCGCTCGCTCCATACAAAGTTGGAAGCAAAGTGCGTCCGATGAGTCCCTCGACAATATGATTAAATATTGAATTTAGTATTTACTGTGTACATATTACGTGATTTAGTAATATCAGTTTCACAGCCCGCGTCACCGTCGGTATGCTATCCGCGATTCATCTGCATCAGCGCTCATCAGCCTACAGCCCTCTTTTTATTGTTGCTCACCCAAACTTGTACCAATACAAATGGTAACGACTACCTGGATTGTGGTATTCGTACTCTTCATCAGATGCTGCATTGCCTGGTCATGGTCGCGCCAATCTCCAAATCAACTACGCGTTGTTCAGTCTGCTAAGCATGATTCTCAACCCTTTTCATCACAAATATATGGTACTTCTGCGGTAATCCTTGTGCGTACGTGTATATAACCCTTTATTCCTCAGAGGGTCTGTCCCACGAAGAGATCGACCTCATTTCCAAACACACTGGTGATCGCAATCCTCACATTTGATAAGAGGGAGGAATCTAACTAATTTTAGGCCCATTCGATGGATATATGCGTAAAGGCGACTGTTTTCAAGACGCTGCAAGGCATACACAAAGTCGCTGCGAGGAATCTCACATGAGCGAGGACGAGCGCATAGAAGGTTTTCGCGGTCTTATATGCACAATTCGAAACCATCCTTATACCGCTTTAGTTGCTATCAGGCTTACTCTGTGCGAACTTGCTACGGCCCGCCACCATACACCACCTCTCGAGTGTTCTCCATTTACTAGCAACGTGGGATCACCCATCCCGCATCATGTAGTAGGTGATTGTGTCGAGTAAGTCTCTCGCGATCAACCGCGGCGAACGCTCATTGATCGTCAGTGCGCTCTCTCGGAGCCCTCAATTTTGGTCTAGCTATTCCGGATACCTGCGAGAAATCCGTGAGCTGGATTATTTCTGGGTTGTTCTGCTAATTGTTGCCATCAGCCCAGCTGTGTTTTGCATTCCGTCGTTGGATGGAAATTGGTGTGTTTCAGTGGAACTCGTAACCAGTTTTCTCACGTTTCACCACTAAGACACCGCAAAGGATATCTATAGAAACATAACTTTGGAGAAAGTCGCTCTCATTCGCTTTATCCTGGAGCAGCAGAAGCCGTTCGAAGCTGTACGCCAGAACTGGGAACGTTCATTTACAGTTGAAGCAATCCGCTAATCTGCAGCCACTGCGTAGCTAATAATCTCGAATAGGATCTCCATGATCTTATCGATATGTTGAAATCGACTAGCAGCAACATACGCGACGTTGCAGATGCGACGTCCGCTTCCATCATTCAAAATGCGCAATTAGTACGCAACCTTTTGATATCTTAATCACGGATAACGTACGAACTACTGCAGTTGTTCGCAAAGATGGAGACTGCCTTGTCAGTTATCGGCAAGCGCAGCTTCGACGATCATATTCGTTCAATGGATAAGGTAACTTCTGTACAGCCCATCGATGAAGTCTAACAATCCTAGGTTGATCGGATGGTAGACGATATGGCATTAAGCGTATTGCTATAGTTTTCTCATTTTCAAAATCGTTACTGAAGGAACACACAGCACTCAAAGGCCATGTCGTCGTTACTGTCACTCACCGAATCGCGATTGTCCGCTGAAATCGATGGTATAACGTCAATGATGTTAGAGCAGCGCCTTCAGTCTCAGGCAGTGGCGGTATGGTCTTCTGCAATTTCGTTTGCATCAGTTTTGAATAACCCCTGCGACAGGATGATGTTCAGCAGAAATGGTCCGCGCTCGACGGAACTTTCGCAGCAATTCAAAATGTAATTAATTGTCTCTCATCTTTGTTGCTGTTGACAACTGCCACTTAGTCTTTCCGCGACCTGCAGAGCGTGATTACTGGACTGACATTCTCCTTGGAGATATCCCTTTCTCAAGTAGCGCATTCGCAGGAGATCCAGCGAGAGGTCGCAGAGTCTGTTTCACTTCTTGACGACAGGATTTCCCAGCTCACAAATGCGACTTACCGTGAACTTGAAACAATCAATCAGACAGCTCTTGTACTCATTGGCAACCTTCATCGCAAGTCGAAACACGAAGCATGGCTTTTCAATATGCAGTGGCTTTTGCATTTCATCGAACCTAGTTTGTGTTGCTATTCACTCGGTCCGTTATCTCTAACGAGTATATTTTAGCATCGTCACTCGGCTTCAAATCTCTTCGAGCCGCCATCAGTCTCTTAGTGTTCCTCTGGCGCCTTCTGGAAGTGGTAATATCACTTCTTATGGTACCCTAAGATTTGTTACTCTCGTTGTTGTCATTCGCTGATGTCACTACTGCAGACTAGCGCCGCAGTTTCCAGTGTCATGCGTCAGCTTCTACAGAAGTTCCGTGGTTCAAATCAGGGACGACTGAAAGACTGTTACTGGAGTCTCGACCCTCCGGAGAGGAGCGCGCCGCCTATCTCGAATGTTGGGCATCCGCAACGGAATGACATTAGGGACCCTCGGATCATTCGTCGGCTTGCTGGACCTCGTGTATCCCGTATACCTGATAGGATTTGTCGTCAAGAAACCCTGCATGGCCCGTATTCCTAGTCTATCTCTTATTAAACGTTGTCGCAATTGCTATCTTATGCTTCTTCTGTGCATCCTTTTGGCAATTCAGAAAATACAGTCATTGCCATGGCATTTTTGCACATCTGCGAGGCTAAGGACGAGCGCTGCGTTTCGCTCACTGATATGCTGTAACACTGTTTAAGAAAGCCTCGCGAAGAATGTGTGCCTCAGGGCCACTAACAAAAGATGGGAAACCTTGCATCTGCTTCCAGTACCCTCGATGATACCCACGGTCTATCATTCAATACGACTGTACTGGGTTCGCATCCTGAAGTCTTCGCACACGCTCTAACTCTTTCACGCATCGGCGTGCAAGGTAGCTCAAATATTCTTTGGAGGACTCACTACATTGGATGTTGTATACTACTTACCTTGAAAGGATTGCTATCCTACGACTGAATTATGCACATGATAAGAGGAGCGTGCAGCTGCATGTATGTGTGTCGGTGTACGATGCGTTCATATTCGCTAGTCGTAGCACTGTATCGAAGATTTACATGTAAATATTTGTCTATCATCAAAATTCAAATTCAAATCTTACGTACTTACCCGCTGAGCGGAAGCCCCATAGGCGCAGAAGCACTGTGTCGCTGACTAGTCTTCACTTCTTGTGTCCTGCTTCCAGCGTCAGACGTCGAGCAAACCATTTCTTGACACCCTCCTCATCCTTATGCTGTGAGCTGCCATGTTTCAGCAGCCTGAATCTCGCAGGAACTCCAATATCATTCTACCGCCATTTTGTGCCCAGGTGTTTCCGAACGATATTGGTGCACCACGCGGCATGACAGTCGACAGACAAGCATCTGTGTCCAATCAAATATGTTTTCCTAGTGCTCACAAGCAAGCGATGCCTCTCAAAACACCAGTCATAGACTCCGGTCGTAACAGAAGGCAACAGAGTTACGTGGCGCCCGAAGTTAAGGAGGTATGTCTGCTTGCATATTCACCACATCATACTCATTCAATTAGGTTCGGTTCTCTCCGCCTAGTCAAGCGGCTATGGCAAATGTCCAACGATCCTCTTACGTGCCTCCGCCTCGATTGCGAAATATAGAGCAGCGTATGGCGTATGGAGCGCCATTGTAAGTTGCGCCTCTTTCCCTTCATTGAGCGCCTTCATGTACATGGCATAGGATGCGTCAACCAGATATAAACCTTGACCAGTCGCCATTCCCAAAGCAGCTGGGTATTCCTGCACCCGATCGAAGACTACAAACGACTTCCCATAAGGAACCTACACGACTGTCCCCGAGTTTATTGCTGGCTAGTCACGATCCAAGTTCACTTGAACCTGTGAGTCCATATTCCACGTCTCCAATATCCACAGTATCTCATGGGAGCTAGGCGTCAGATATAAAATCCGCGCTGCGTGTCAGTGGCATTGAAATTGGCATTCCATCGACTACCCGATATCCTGAACCTCCGACTGATCAATCTCATCCTCCCCTTGTTCAAGTATGCACTAATCACTCCTCTTGTATAAATACACTGAGTTATACTTCTTAAGGTGCCTGCATTGCCCGTAACCCCGTTACCCCCGGTGACACCCATATGTGACCTGTCTAGTCAGAAGAGCAACCTAAAACCGTCCCAAGCTAACTCGGATGGAGTGTCGAATAGACCAACTACCTCATCGGAACAACCCAGGCGACTCGCGAGTCCACAATCGCCTGTCGATGATGGTGGCATGTTGAAACCTGTGCGGTCAGTTCACGTTAACCTTCCTCCACCGTCCAATGTGAAGGTAATTAATTTCCTTGTGACTTTTGGGAAAGTCTAACCGATATTACAGGAAATAATTCGCAATGTGCAACCTCCTGGGTCATCTATACCTAGGGTCTTAGTTGGCGATCTTGATCCTCTTACAATCAAATCGGGCACTCCCGAACCTCCAATCCCACCTATTACTTCCAATAATGTCAAGCTACCACCCGTTGCAGGGAGATCATCTCTAGACGCTTCCAAATCATTCGCACCGGAGCCATCTGATACTACTGCGGTGGATATTAGCTTGCCCGCTTCACGCAGGAATGAGATGTGTTGGAAATGGTATACTGGAAAATGTCACAACAAGCGGTGCTACTTCACCCATAAAGTGACACAGTCTAATCTCACCTGCCACCGTTGGCTTCGTGGGGAGTGTACTAGGTCGCCGTGTCATTTCGTGCACGAACATCAGGCAAGTTCGACAACATCGTGATTTGATTGCAATGACGAATCATCCCATTGATCAGCATTCTGACGATCCAGTAAAAAATGGGCCATCTATTTCAGGCGACAATCAAGACATGCACCGAGGTAGTTGTCTGAGCGTCAATGGAAAAATATAGCATTCTGATCTCCATACCAGCAGACTCAATTCGGCCTGCACCTTCTGTCACGTCCAGTAGTACTGGGCCTTCTGTGACAGAAATTCAAACGCCTGAGATGAAACCCCATGATACAGTAAGACCATCTCCGGTGGCTTCGACTAATGCCACACCCGTGTCCGCGGGGAATAATGCACCCGGAAAAGTACGGCCTGCATCTTCTGTCACGTCCAGTAGTGCTGGGTCCTCCGCGCCAAAATTTCAAAAACCCGAAATGAAACCCCATGGTACAGCAGAGCCACCACCGGTGGCTTCCAACAACGCGACACCCGACAAAGTACGACCTGCATCTCCTGTCGCGTCCAGTGCTGGGTCCTCTGCGCCAAAAGTCCACAACCCTGAAATGAAATCTCATGATACAGGAAGGCCATCTCTGGTGCCTAAAGCCATACCAAGGTCCGCGGGGAATAAGGCACGCGACAAAGTACGACCTACACCTCCTGTCACGTCCAGCAGTGCTGGGTCCTCTGCGCCAAAAGTCC
>PVYE01006623.1:1289-23622 GCA_002995055.1 Rhizopogon rudus
TGGACATCAGTGCAATCACAGTATGGCAATATAAGGCCTCGCCAGCATCTCTCGTGTCTGTCGAGTTTAGGAGGTTATCAACAGCCTCCATGGCAGAGGAAGGGTCGGAGGAAACGATCCGGTCTGCAAGAAGCCTGCTAGCGAATTGCGACACAGGGTAAGGAATTGGCTCTGTTCGGGTGTCTCCGGGGGGTTGGACGGCGAAGAGACTACGGCTATACTGCGATTCTAGTTCACGCATTAAGGGACCTAAGGACCAGTAATGATCGTGGGCGCCCTCGAGGACATTGAGATAGTGATCAGTACGGCTAGGAAGTTGAGCCACTCGCAGACAGATATAGGCGTTAGACCCAAAATATACATAGGCCTGCCGCAGAAACTCGACGTCGTGATCGTCTGCCGTCAGAGCACTAACAACAAAGGTCAGTGATCATGCAGAACCCTAACATAATATAGGTTCATTTTACCTCATTACATAGATCTCTTTCCAAATACATGGTTTCATCCATCGCCGAAGTGGAGCATCGTATCTAGGCCATTCGATCTTGAAGCCCAACCCATCTGGCCAGAATGTGGTGAAGATCGCCTTGCCGCACGTGCTCCACATTAGCGCTCGAGTGTGGACGGTGTTTTGGTGCGTGCGGGGGGCTTCATGCATGCTGTCGATGAGGTGCCACACGTCATCACATTGGAACAGGGGATGACGATGCCTGGCCTCTTGGGGGAGGACGAAGAAGCCGTCGGCGGTGAAGCACATGACGAAGGAGTTTGGTTGATCAATCTGGTAAGTCACCGGCCTGCGAGCAAAAAGTCGCATAATGAGGATGTATGCTAGGAAATGGGATTTCCCTAAGGGCGATTGGTTGGATTAAGCAGCGGCGCCTCCGAAAAGAAGTTGACTTACCTATACCGGCTGACCCGTGAATAACAAAATTGCGTTTGACCTTGGAGACATTTTCAAAGAGTAAATCGTACTCTGAGCGTATGAGCATGGAGGTCACTCCGTTTGGTAACTTTGCACTTGGATATTGGGATAAATCAAGGGTGTCACAGGCGAACGGGTGGACCCTGTTCCAGACTATTTAGTAACGCTACGAATTCATAGAGAAAAGCAGGCTAACTGGTCGTGGTCCTCCAGATCTTCAACATTATAGGATAATCCTCTCCTAATGATGGAGCGCTCTTGCTGCCACCAAAGTAAATGATAGAGAGCCGAGATATTGGAGTAGGATACCGAGGAGGGGCTTGATGCAGTACGTGGCATTTTAATCTCATTGGAATGGAACCAAGAGCGTCTGAACGAGAATCCCAATTATGTAGCGGCATTGCAGCAGTCACTGGCGGATGTGCGGATGACTCTTCGTAACATCCGTACATCCGACGCGTTGTTTACTCCTATTGAATTGTGAAGCTGCTGACTAATAAGCAACATTAATTGAGTCAATTTGTATTTGGGTTTAGTCCATGTCGACTAAGTGAGGCCGTGACGTTGAACACGGAAGTAGCACTCTTCTCAGATCAGCCACCACGCAGTCACCACCACGACCCGCCCTATCCGTTGCTCTGATCACAAAGTGGCACTAGTACTAACGGTGACGCGAACTATGTAAGTAGTATGAACATAGCAATGGCCCCTTTTGCGACCTCCACTCGTCCTTTAAAAATTCATGACTGATACTGCCCAACTCCAAGCTCAGGATACTACTAATAGTACCACTGACATCACTGGCTTAGAGCCATTTGAACAAACCACCAATTCTGAAACCTATCGACTCAGTGCGTGATATTTCGAAGTACAGAATCGTTTGCCATGTTATTTCTGTGTATTATCATAAACGACGACTTCGACGAAACGTTCGCTGCCATCTGTCAGAACTGGGTTTTGACTTCGGAGATACATCGCTCAGTACGTGGTCATTAATCTCGTAGTTCCTCGGTCTCTGGTGTGCCAGCAATATATGCAGGGGTCCCCATCTGTGCACAGGATATCAGCAAGTTAAATCCCATGCCGTGATGAAGCAGTCGAGCATCCTGTGACTAAAATTGGAGTTTGGCAATTTATGCCGCGGGCATAGTCGATCTGGGCAGTGACGAATGTCGTTCTTGGCTAAACGTTCTTTATTGAGCAACTTATTTGATCTTAATGGAAAGCCTGGACGTTCAGGCATTTCTACAACGACAACACTCCCGACTTCCCTCAGCAGCTGCTCTTGAGCTTTCTCTGATTATACTGGACAGTTGTCTTTGGGCGCTCGCTTGGCCTTGAGCACACGGCGCTGCTGTTAGGTACCGGAGAATGGGCTGGAAAGATTTTTGAGCTGTTTGAGAAGGGTGCCTTTGTAGAATGTGGTGGAGTCGTACTGCTGAAGATTGATGAATTAACCTCAAAATGGCGAAGGTCGATGGTGGACGTTAGTCAACGAACTTGAAACTTCAGAGTATCCTCTTGTTGCATCTTTTCTCGCTTGTGGATTTTATGATAATATCATGGATACACGGGTACATTTACAAGATGCTGTCAGTCTATGCCACTTGGATACCTAATGGAAGTAGTTGGTGGAGATGGCTTTGACGGAAAGCCAAGCATCATCAAGGGTTTTCACAACCTCGTCAGCTGTGAAACAGAGTTAACTCGTGTGGGGTTTAGGAGAGTTTGGACTCACGCAGGGGGCCCTTCTCAAGATCCAAAAGGTTCTGAAAACAATCAGTCCGTACAGATTTAACAACAGATCATGTTCGACCATACCTGCTCAGTGTGGTTTACACTAGATGCTCCAATGATTACTGCATCGCCAGTTTCACGAGATAGGCGGCTGTGATGTGAGATCCATCGTAAAGCCACTTCAGGTACAGTTAGATCATGTGCTTTCGCAACCTCGCGGACAGAGTTGACAGCTGAAAAGTAGGTGTCATTCCAATACCTGCACGCTCTGTCAAGCACTACCTTCCTGTCATACAAGGGGGCTTTATCTGTTACGATGATGCTAGAAATTGCGAATTAGCCTGTGAAAGGAAATGACAAAAACTGGAGCTACCTTGCCCTGAACTCTGTCAGGGTCGAAACGACCACCAGCTTCAGCCTGATCATCTTGGCTGAGGTAACGACCAGTAAAAAAACCTCCAGCAACTAAACGAGGGGAATATCAGGCATGTATGCACACTGCTAGATGGGACGTGCGTACGAGGGCTGAATGCATAGAAACTTATGCCATATTTGCGTAAGCAGGGGAACAATTCTGGTTCTGTGGTCCTACAAATCACACGTATGAGCACACTAGAATGAGAAAACAAGAACAAGAACAAACCTTTGTATCGCGTTGTAAACGCCTTGGTAAACTGTAGGCTGGATATACCCATTGGCCTTGCATATCTCCACCATTTGTGCCACTTCCCAACTGAAGGCCAGGTCAGGATTAGCGCTACTTGGTAGGGGTGCAAATTTACTGACGACATGTAATTGCTGATGCCGAAGGCTTTGAAGTACCCTTCTGTATACAAGTCATTGACAGCTTTTAGGGTGACCTCATAAGGTATGGTGCGGTCGGGACCGTGTAAGTACCACATGTCGACTTTGCTGATTAAATATATTAGAACATTAACTTCCAATGAAGAGGAGAACTTACTCTGTATTCAGGGCCTTCAAGGATATCATAAGATTCTGGCGTAATCCCTTAGATGTTATCGTGAATAAATTTAATGAGCAGTTGGAGGAAATGGGGGGGTTTCACCTCTGGGGAGTGATCACACAACTCGCCCTCTTTAACGGCTCGGCCCATCGTCTAAGCGATCTTTCAGCCAAGTTGAAAAAACAGGGAGGATGTGAGTATTACCGAGTGAGGATAATGCTTGGTGTCCATGATCAAGCCCCGGTTCTGCCAGTTGAGTTTTCCGAGATATTCTTCGCTGGTACCAAATGCGTAAATTCGCGCGGTATCAATCTTGAGATAATATATGTATTAGCATGAGATATTGTTTTATAGATGGAGCGCCTAACCTCGTTGTGGCCATGACTCTGGAAGATGTCGAGAATGGTTTCTACGTCTTTGAGTTCGTGGACTCGGGCGCCTTCCGCACCTTCTACGCCAAATGTCATAGCACCCTGAAAGCGACTTAGCGATGTCATCAAGAGCGACCAACTGCATACCAACCATTACGATCTTTAGGGCGCTCGTAGGATTGATAGTTGCAGACATGATTGTTAGAACGTGAGGAGGTAATAATACTTAGTGATTCTGAACAAGTTTCAACTGCTTATAACTGGTGCCATGCCGAATACGCATAAGCTCTCGGCGACAGAGCTGAAGAAGCAACTAGTCTGCTCGTCAGATTTTCTGACTGATCAGAGTCGAACATATCGGTGAAGTACATAATCAACGTTATCATTACAGGAGGTAATTTGGGTGCAAATTTGGAGGCAATATGAATTGCTCCCGATCAAGACCGTGTGAGTTTCAGTTCCTTTCATCCAAGCTGTTCCGGACAGAGGCGAAATAACACTAGTACTCCCGCTGGTCGACATGCTTACCTTGCTGAGGCGTTCGGCGGCTTCGACTCCTTCAATTTTCGGGAGGGCATTCTCGAACTCATGTGCGCGCCGTTCGGATGCCTTGTTCGTAGTAGGTGCATCCTCCGTTTGAACTGAAAAACTATTAATGGTGGATAGCACCGCGACACGGAGTATAACAACCCGAAGGTATGTTTTCCAAATCGATGGTCTTCCTACTCAATAACGCTCGACGCTTGTATAGATACCCTTTGCGTTCACAACCGACAATATGAAGAGGGCAGAGGAGATTATTTCCAGATATCCTCCGCAATACAGGAAGGCCGCGGTCATTCCTCTCCTTGACATGGGACAACGGCAGAACAAGGGATGGACGAGCATCAGTGTTATGAACTACGTCGCAAACCTGCTCGGGATGCCGCCTATGCGGGTGTACGAGGTCGCGACGTTTTATACCATGTTCAACCGGTGCGTCAACAACAGGATCGGTCAAATACCCTCTGCTAACCGCTGTATTGGTGCAGTGAACCAATCGGGGAGAATTTCGTACAAGTCTGTACCACCACACCATGCATGCTGCAAGGTTCCACAGACATTTTGAACACGGTGTGCAATGAATTGGGTGGAATAAAACCGGGGGAGACAACAAAGGATGGTAAATTCACCGTCGTTGAAGTCGAATGTCAAGGTGCTTGCAGTAATGCACCTATGATGGTTGTCGGCGATGATTTCTACGTTCGTCGCTTTACATTCTTCACCAGACGTGAGCTAAACTCAGTTTAGGAGGATCTGACCCCGGCAACCACTAAGAAAGTCCTGGAAGCATTCGCAAAAGGCCAAAAACCGAAACCAGGTCCACAAAGTGGGCGCAAGACGAGCGAAAACTCTGCTGGACTTACTTCGCTGGCATCGAAGGTAGGTTCGCTTCGTACAGACAGTATCATGCGATTAAATATCTTCTCTACTAGCCCTATGGACCAGGAGAATTCTGTACACCAGAGTTTAGCTAGATATTCATAGAGCGCATTTGATGATGCGGGTATACATGATTTAAAACCCAAAAGAAGGAAAGATCGTTGTGAAGTCCCATTACAGCACACCATCGTAAACATTTCAGTCATCGCCTTCTCCGTCGTCATAACCATGTACGCCGTGTCCACCCTCCGGAAGCCTTTCGATCATAAACCTACGCATTACAAGTTAGTCACGCAACATGGAGGTCAGGGCATGTAACCCACTCTATTTCCTCTTTCAAGTCGTCGCAGTAAGTATCTGCGATTATAAATAAATGATGATGAATACTATATTGCATTGAAACGTACCAAGAGGCAGGTCGTGCGCATCATGTCCTAATATTGTTGTCAGTGACAGGATTATTTGTTTACGCAAACCACTCACCAAAGGGCATTTCTATCTCATCCGCGATGCCCTCGATGCCCATCAAAGTAAAAGCAACGACAGTAACGATGGGAATTGTGCTCCAGCCGAGATCATTGACGAGGGTGAATGGCAGGGCGAAAAGGTATAGGGTAACGCATTGTTTTAGATGGATTCCATCTAAGACGCACAGTATGTGTTGCCGTGAGTCTCATGTCCCACTATCGAAGACAATAACGACGGAACTCACAAGGTGCGGGTATAGGGGTATTGGCCACCCTCTCCATCGAAGTCATTTGGTCGATCAATGACTGGACCCTGGACAAGGATAAGATAGCGTTATGTGGACTGACGGCCTGACTTACATTCCACTCATGGCATTCGCGCCTGAGTAGCAGTACAAAATAAGTATCAAAACTAACAATCACGTCAGAGCATCATACCTGCTGGACCAACAGTTTCAAGCAAACCTTCCCGCTTAAACCTGAAAATGGAACTGGATAGCTCATGAGCGATACTGTTGAAATTAATCAGTTGTGGCGTAGCTCATATTTTCTGTTACGAACATGAGTGGAAGTGGCATAGACATTCGATCAGCGTACGGGTGAAACTCGATAGTTTGATGAGAGTCCGAAAGCAGCGGGGTAGTTGCACCGGACACAGTGGCATGAGCCAGGGCTGTCTTCTTGCTGCGCTTCCGACGAATTCTCTTCGTGGCATCATGCTTATTGTTCGTTCCATCCAAAGCTGGTGATGCAGTGGCAGCATATGACGTAGGAGAGGGTGTTCCCTGACGCGTGCTATAACCAAGATCATCGGCCCGCGTGAACGAGGCAGGGAGGATATCGGCATAATCTTCATAATCAAGCCCGCCTTCCTCGCGGAGGTAATGTTTGACAGCATATGCAAAAGCAACGCAGTATTGCAGAATCTCTATCTTCTGACGTCTGACTTGAGCTGTCGTAAGAGCAGAGGATGGCGTTTTTCCCAGAACGTGGGTAGGTTGATCTTCACCAGGAGGCAGCGAGACATGAACCCAAATCATGCGAGATAAGTTGCGGACCTAGAGCAGACTTAAAAAAGAGGAAAACAAGCGATGATTGGAGCTCCTACGTTAGACGTTATAGAGGAGAAGCACTTTCGACCTTCCCAGTAACGGTCATATGAAGTGCTACGCGCTGAGATCAGATATTTCTACTTGGTAGCTTCATCTTTACGCACCTATTTCTGTAGAAGAACCGTAAATGAATGCATATCATAGTCTAGAAATGCAACTTACCTAAATACAAGAATCAAACCAACCTAGGAACCGTACCGAGGGCACGTCAGAATATACATTGGTTGGCAAGGTTTGCTGCTACTCACCACCACAGATAACAACGGCACCACCGAATTCGTCAACACCACTTTCTTCCCTTTGGACCATGCATAGGCCACCAACGCAGCGAATATGGTGACAGTCAAAACAGGACCAATGATACGACCAATGATCTATACCACGAGTATCTCAGTGACTGCGCATCCGCCTCCCAACCAACACGTACGCTGCCTTTGAGTCGCAATACATCAGGGAGCCACGAGTACTGCACGACGTCCGTCAACAAGAAGCGAAACAGCGAGGCACGAAATGTAAACTGACCTTGCGAAGGTGCTTCCTTTTGATTCTTGTAGACTGCCGTACACATCCAATAGTTAGACAAAGATGCACAGTCATTTGAAGAGTGTTACCTTGAGGGAAATTGCCAGGTTGAACTTTGCAGTGTTCTGGCGGGACTCCATGATGTCTGCTCCGAACACTGTAGCAGACTGGGAGTGGAGTTCAAGCTTCGCAGAGTAGCCTAAGACGGATCAGGTGGTCAGACGTCTAGGCGTATTTGTGACACCCGGAATTGCCACGGAACATGTAATAGCCCCAGTTGTTTACACGTGAGATGCTTGATTTCACGGCACAGGTTCGAGTTATTCCATCATCAAGGGTACCTCTATAATTGGCCACCGCAGCTTAGCCTGAGGCCTAAGAAGTCGGTGTGAGACCATGATCCACCATACGGAAGTTCGCAGGAAGTTGAGGAATGGGCGTCAAAGTGGAGTCTTACTATATACCGACAAAGCCTCGTACACTGACGAGGCTGTACTCGATACTGATGTCATCGAATTGCGCACTGCCGTACAACTGAACTTCAGTTCAACATCTATGCTATTTCCTGATAGGCCCACAAGTTGTGTGAAAGGGTATACAACATTGCTATAAAAGCGAAATGATAATAATATCGGTATTAATGAGATGCGATGATGCTGATGCTGGGTGACCGTGCAAACAAAAGAAGCGAACAACAAATAAAATCGGAGGGGCGTTACAAAGCGGGGCTATCTGTCTGTGCGTAGGCAGCGGGATATAAAGCGATCGGCTTGACGAGAAGAGGGGACGCGAGTTGTTCTTCATCATGTCCGCAAGGGTGATGAAAACGTCGAGGGTCTGCCAGTTGAGCGTGCGGTAATCCCAGTGCAGACAAGTCATGAGCATACGGAACGCAAAGATCGTAGGTAGTAGAGAGAGACGCCCTTCGGAGATGGTACCGGTCTTCGTGTTCCAGGTGAAGGTCGTTGTAGTTCATGTAGAAGGGCGAGTTTTGTGTATCCGAGAATGACAGCGAAGGTTCCGACACCGAGGGTAAACCGATTCCCGTAGTGTATGTATGAGATGCATACGAGCCTGAGTCCAGAACTGGGCCAGATGTGTTGGCAGAGAACAGCCAGTGACAGCTTCCGTCGAAGTTCTCTGGAACGACCCTTCGCTTTTCGAAGCGCGTGATCTGTGGAGGCTGCAAAGGAGTGTGAAATATTTGGTCTGCTGGAGTCAACGGATAGTTGTCGGGAGAGTGCATCGTCGTAAAGCCAGGGTAGTCGCGAGCAACGTGATCTACTTGAGGAGTCAACGGATAGCCACATGGAGAGTCCATCATGGTGAAGCTGGAATGGTCCCGATCAACGTGGACTGCTGGATGCATTGGATAGCTGCACGGATAGTCCATCATGAAGCTGGAATCATCGCGAGCAACACCGTGCGGAACTTGACATCCAGGGGACCAATGAACTTGGGAAGAAGAGTAGACATTGGCGGGCCTTTCTGACTCCAGGTTGAGTGAGTGGAGCTTGTTACCGAGTCGTCTCAAAGATGAGGAGAATTCGGAACCTGTGCTTGTTGATTCGCCTTCCATTGTGGTCCCGATAGACAAAAGAGATATGGCCCGTGGAACTATCATAGAATTGGATACCTCCTGACGTTCACCAGATGACGAACGACGCATATTGTCGACGTAGGATGTGGATCCATAGACAGCCGTAGCATCGGAAGTTTGTCCTTCGAATGCACACCGTACGATTGGTGATATGTCGTTAGAGGGTGAAGGCATAGACGAAACAGTACCTGGACTCTGGGTTCCTTCGTGCGAGGACGCTGGTGATTTTGGTTCCTTGGGAGGCTCCTGAGTGCGCCGCGAGGTTTCATGGAACAATACACGTTCTATGAGGTGAAGGTCAGTAGAAAACAAAGCCAAACCTAATTAATATCACGGACTGGTTGGACGTTCCTTGGACAATTTCTTTATCCTTTGAAGATGACTTGATACCTGTTTCCGAGTACGAATTTGGCCGGTCTTCTCTTGTATGTATGACTGAATGAGTTGACACCGACCGAGCCACTTGACGCAGCGCGACGACTCCGCGTTGGCATCTTCGCCATCATCTCGAGACATAGGTACATGTTTGAGCCGCAGCTTGCCCATTGGCGGGTAGATGTCGATGGCTTGAACACACTCTCAGCACTATTCTACAAGAGTGACAATATTCAGTGACATATGCGCTCCTACCTTCCATGAATGCGGCGTGCACGTCCTCGCTCCATATATCTTCATAGCGAGTGTTTGACGGTTTTGATTTCTTCTTGATATGGACGGCGGTCGGGACAGATACCTCTGGTGGGATAGGAATAAAGAGTATTGGTTGGACTTTTTCTGTAATAGCTTCCATTGCTTGTTCCGGTTGAGTGCCAGGTTTTAGGTAGCGCATGAGGACGGCGGGCACGAGATAATGCAAGAGAAGGTATTCAACTTGGAACCTCCGAAAAGTTGTTGGAAATTGACTTGAAATACATTTCGCGCTCTTTTGGAACTCCGCGTGGGTCACATGACGGAAAGCAGCCATCACGTGACAGCCAATGTAACGAGACGCGTTTGATGTTCGCTCTGGCCTCACCACGAACTCCCAAGAGACCAGCAGAACAAAGATCGCAACGCGCTCCTCTTACAAGAACCTCATTTTTCGTATTTCATAGACCAACTCCTGCGTGGATATGACAGAGCTCGAAAGGGCTGTAGATGCGCTTAAAGCTGCCGTCAAACAGAAGGGGAACGACAAGCGCGTCAGCGATGTTGTTAACCAATTTACTTCGTACTTTGTTCTGCTAGTGAGGCATATACTTTTAATTCAAACCAAATGCTGACTTTTATCTCAGAAATCGTCCTCCCCTTCCTCACAATCAATATCGAAACTTCGTTCCATTCTTCGTCGACCACTAGTTCCGTTGTATAACGAATTTCCTGAGCCTACTCTCCAGCTTTCCTCTGCCGTACTCCGCAAAGTTATTGACGACAAATTAAGAAATGCTCTGCATGCACAAAATGCTCAGTTAAGCGCGTCGTGGAATGAGGTCGCTGTTACGCTCCTATCGGGAGTACTGGTATGATTTCTTTTCTAGGCATTGCGGACTCGACTTAACCTCATGAGATGTAGGATTTCCTCGATAAAAATTGTGATGGTATGATCTGTTTGGGAAGCTCCTTTACTATTTGTCCAATACCCGAATTTGGCAGATCTTTCCAAGGAAACCGCCGCGTCAGCTTTCTATCCAACTATATGCACGCTCTTCTTTTATCAGGACACTGATTTGATACTTTCACCACGAACGCGAACTACTGTGAGTCTTAGCTACTTGATGGTAGTTTGATGGGTGCATATATGCGCTCGTTCGTCGTGTAATGTATGCCAACTAGGTGGACAGGCATATTCTCTGCTGCACGACACGCTTGTCGACCATCCAGGCAATCAACGGAGGTTGCGAGATCACGCTGTCCTTGGAGGGTAAGATTTTTTCATCTGTGACGAAAAACAAAGGTCTCAAGCACACCCTAGGTCGCTCATCGGCTTCGCAATCTCGCAATCAAAGGGTAAGCATGAAGCCATATCATGGATGGAAGCTCTGTCTGACTCTGCATAGACTACCTTGTAATTGAGGCCCTCTCGAACATTGTGGGATGGCTCATCCCATCGACGCACAAAACTGAGCAAGGGAAGGCGAAACGAGCGGAGTTCATCCAAGAGCTCTTTGGCTCCGACAGGCATTTCAGCTGCAGTCAAGAATTAGTCAATATCGTTCAATACATTAGCAGCTCACACTGGGAAGATACAGCAATGAAGATCATGGACGCTCTGGCAAGGAGCGATATCAGGTTGTGAGTATTCTGATTTAGTATCATGGCCAGACTGATCCACTCCATGGAGTAGCCCTCAACCATTTGCGTTGGATGAAGTCGATGTTTGCGGCAAAACCTATCCTCAGGCAACTGCATTCGACCGATTGCACCTGGATAGAGACTGCTTCCTTGTTAACGTTATCGAAAAGGCGAATAAAACTACAATTTGTTGCGTACGCCTTGCTGATTATTGTGTCCAGGATGATGCCTGCGAAAGCTTGAAGATCCCCTATAGCCATATACGCTCAGTTACAATCGACACGTTAAATGTACCAGCACCCAACAAAGCCACCGTTCATGTTGATTTAGCAGCTTCACCAATTATGGGGGAAGTGTCGTTGGACGTCATGGCTGGCCAGAACCTCTACTTGAAGTTCGAAGTTCAACGGGAGGACTTGAGTAGGCTCATGGAGGCTCTGCGGAGACGTGGTGTAGTGAGTGCAAAGAGGTTGTTGATTCACTCTGAAACTGACAACTGCGATCCGTGCATAGGTCAAGCTAAGTTTCTTGGGTGAAAATATTCCAAAGCAGATTAGCAAAAGGAAAAGTATCGCCCTCGCTCATAGCATCCGACTTCCGGGTGACTCTTCACCACCACCGCAAGAATCACAGTACGAGGTTCTGACACTGCTTACTTCCCACTTCGCACACTAATTCCGCAATTGACAGGACAAAGTTAAACATGTTGAAAATGGTGAGGTCCTCAGTGTCGGTGCCGATATCATTATTGACCTCGCCACCGACAGTGCACGAAACCAACTTCCCGGATGATGCACGACCTATTACCGCACGTTTTGAGCCAGAAACCCTGTCGGTGCAGCAAGTGCCATCTCGAACACCGGCTAAAAGCAAGCCTGAGGTTCAGAAATCCGTGAAACAGGCTAGTGCCGTGTGCGCCCCAAAGACTGTCCCTAGACCTCGACCTATATCCAAGTCTGCGAAGAATGTTGAACCACTTCAGGTTACTTCGCCTCGCAAAAATCCCATGGTAGATACTCCCCCTCGCGCAGTACACGCCTCTGTATTTGGTGAAAGCGATGAAGAGCTCTCTGAATTATCTGACGAACCTGCTCCCAAGCCTATCGCCAAAGGTCGCCTCAGAGTCCTCTCGGCGAAGAATGCCAAAGCCATACCATCACCCGGTCTTAGCCCGAGTGACAGTATTCCGCCATTACCTGCAACCAGACGTACCGCCAAGCGCAGGTTGGTCGTGGATTCTGATGAGGAAATACAGGCCACGCCTAAGGCCGTTCAGAGAACGGCCGCTATCCCATCATCCAAACAACATAAGAAGGCGGAGATTGTGTCGACAGAACTCGTGAAGTCGCACCGCATCCATAACACCCATCCTTCCACCATGCAGTCGTCCAGTACCATAGAGGACACAGATCATCCAGAAATAACCCCACCTCTTGTACTCCAGAAGCCGTCTACACCATCCAGGGACGAGGCTCCTCCAGAGCCAATTCAGAATGTAGCCGAAGCACGTCTTCGTGAGGATGCCTTCTTGATGGAGGCTTCTGCTTGTGACCAAGTGTTCCCATGTGAGGCTATACCTACCGCGGAATTGTTGCCTGAAGCAACTGTAGAACCTACTTCGGCCGTGAAGAAGATTGCGTCCGCAGGGAAAGGAGCCTCTCCTCATAATTCCCCAGGACCCTCCAATGCGCCAGCGAAGCTGGCAGGAACTCGGCGCAAAAGGGAGGACGCGAATTCCCCAACAGGAGTACCAGTCGCTTCAGACGACGATCATCCACCAAAGAAGAAGGCCCGCAATACTGCTAGCGGCAACACCGAAACCAAAAAGGATAGCAAAGCGGTCATCTTATCTGACCCTTTCGGCCCGTCAGCGTCAACGACCACTCCCGCGAAGAATGCCAAGAAGTACGGGAAGAAAGGGAAGGTGTCTTCACCTATTCCGCCAGAGATCGTAGACTTTGACGAAGTACCTGGGGCGGGTCCGAAGGGAAAGACGAACACTCGCGCTAAGGCTGTGAGGGGTGCTTCGAAGCCGATCGCGAAGAAGCTGCCAGCTAGACAAACTCGTGCGAACGCTATGCGACGCAGGGATGAGAAGCCAGCTGCATTCGAGTCACCCAAAGGTATCAGCTTGAAAGTCGAGTCCTCGGAACCTGAGGTTGGGATAGTTGCTGGGCCGAATCCAGGTAATCAGACAGTCGCGATGGTGTCTCCCAAAAACGAGGTGACAAATGCGTCCTCCAAACCAGAGCTTACATCAAGCAAGCAAGTTGATAAGGTTTATCGCTTATTCTCTGAGTAATTCGCTCTGCTTATTGCATACAAGAGGGACGTGGATCAGGCAAGCGTGAGCACAATTGCTCCAAAGGAGTTGATCAAAAGCAAAACCACCGATGCAGCGGTACGTCAGCCAATCTGAAACGCTACTGACACATCAAGAACTGTCATTTTTCAGATCACTGAAAACAAATCATCGACTCGATCACGTAGCATTTGTCCTACTCCAAAAGCGAAGAGGGCGCCTTGGGAGGACCCGGTATTCATTGCGCAACATGTCTTGTCTGACGACGTGAAACCTTTGGAAGTCACTCCTCTAGATGAGGTCCCACTTGACCCCATCCAGGATGTCGCGCCGGAAGATATCTGCGAAGTGCTTTTTGAGGATTTCATTGAATATTCAATTTCGTTGAAAGGAAGCGAGGATCCTATTCTAGTACGTGACGCTTTTATAAAACTATGTGCAGCTGACTGTTTTCGCAGCCTGCCTCCTCAATCTCTCCCCCGTTACCGTTGACCCCACGCAACCCCCCCGTCTGTATTGACCTGACACAAGACCTAACTCCAGTGAAGAATTGCCGAGATTCAGCAAAGGGCGGCGAAGTGGCCAAGGACGTTGGGATGCTCACGAATCAAGACGTTCATATCGCAGAGAGCTCTAAGAAATCCACCACAGTTCCAAATGTTTCGCACGATGCCCGACGTCAGAATGAGCACCGTGACAATGCATGTATCGGAGTCAGAGATGATGCTGTGGTGGCCCTCGTGTCGAAGGATCCTACCCGCCCATCTGAGATTTCATCTCGGAGTGAAAGTCGACGAGAGCCGCTCGCAGCGTCGAAACATACCCTCGCAACCGCTAGAACTAATGACACAGAAGACTCTATAACCGAGCCTCGCGATATGAGGCTCTCACCTCCCGCAGCACCAGCTCGTCAAAGGCGACCAGTCGTTTCTTTCGCGTCACCACTAGTCACCCGGTCGAACTCCAAAGATACCTTTCAGGTCTCCAGCATGGCGCGCGGATCGAATAACGACGGTCGGGCGAGTGTGTCTGTAAACGGGATCCGCAAAGCCAACATACGCCTATCCAACGGACCAATTCTGGATCGTGGCATCTCACTGGTTTCCGATGAAGAGATGGAATCACCTCGTCCTGCGCGGAAGCTGTCCTCCAATCGAGTACGATTTGACGACATTGGTTTACAGCCTTCGTTATCCCCACCCTCCCTGAAAACAAGTTCCCACCCAGCCAAGCAAATGTCTGGTAAGTACAGAGATACATGACGTTTGGCACCTTTGACGCGCTTCATTGTTCTATCAGTTCAAAGTCCTCTGGAAACCCGTGCAAAGAACTTGCCGATGGATAACAGTTACCGTAACATCAAGTTCGATGAAGGTGATGATATCCAGGACATAGCGGATGTGAGGGATAAACGTGTTCGCTGCTGTCGCATTGTTCACACATTTTTATAGGTACTAAGCGACATTCAGACTGTGAAGCATATTGCTTGAACATATTCATCATCTGACACTTGCCTTAGGTCATCGTGAAGGGTATCGCGAACAAGTTTAGGACTGTCAACAAAGATGTCCGCGCCGGGAGAGATGAGCTCCTGCATGAGGCAGCGGAAGACTTACAGGCGTTGGCAGATGCATAGTGAGTAATTCATTACAGGCGGAGTTACTGAGAGTTTTCATTCTTCCATGACCAACCAGTGCAAGGCAATTCAACTCGTTCATCGCCCTGGAGGAGGAGTATTCAAAGTATCGCGCGACTATGACAAGTCATTGGGAAGGTTTGATCAAATCCGGCGAGGAACTTCAAGGCGATTTGAAGAAGGCTCTCCAGGAGCACGACCGCAATACCACTTCGAAGACGTTTCCAAAATCACTAATTCCGCCACACTCCAGGTTCTCGAAGCATTGATACCGTGCATCTTTATGCTAATGGACATGGACGAAACCCGCTGGTAGCTTTATCCTCTGTAGCTGGACCTTGTGAATTGAAGTTCTTGAAGTGTGGGAAGCATGATGTGCGACAACTCCTAGTGAAATGAATGACGGCATGATGCGCGGACTAATACAATTCAAAATTTCACGCCTCGGGAGAGTTCTGTACAAACTTTCTGTCTGCATTTTCATGGACGTGTACTTGCTACCATAACTTCAGCATAAAATTTTTATTCTGAAGTTCGGTAAGGTCGATGGTGTCGATATTTGGAAGCCTCCGCGCATGTATGGGCGTGCCGATCCGGAGTCTATCGACATGTGCCACTCGGAGCAACACCGCGACGCAGTTCACCCTATGTAGCGCTCGCACTTATCTTTTACGATCACAATCTCTCCACATTCTCTCAACAAAAAGATATTGCTCGACATCCATCATTATGACCAAACCCACCGACTCGGGCGACTTCCGTCTTCCCCTAGATGTCAAGCCAACCCATTATGACTTGACTGTCAAGACGGATCTGGAGAACTCAACGTTCGAGGGTGTGGTGAAGATCGAGTATGTCCACACGCACTGTCGTTCAAGATAATTGACCAATATCACCTAGCCTGGATGTCAAGAAGGAAACTTCCACCATCGTCTTCAACTCAGCCGACCTGAAGTTGAGCGACGCGTTATTATATTCCGATACCCTCAAGATAAAGCAAGTCGATACCTCTCGATCTTTTGATGACAAGGCAGAACGCGGTGAACTTTCTTTTTCCACCCCTCTGCCCGCCGGGTCAAAGGCAACACTGTCCATTGGCTTCTCTGGAGAGCTGACTGGTTCTATGATGGGATATTACAAGAGCTCGTTCGAGCACGAGGGAACCAAGAAGTACTATTCGCTAACTCAGTTCGAAGTGCGTATCGATCCCACTACCACCAGTTGCAGCCGTGTTAATGAATGGGTAGCCCACCGCTGCCAGGCGTGCCTTCCCGTGCTGGGATGAACCACTTCTGAAGGCGACCTTTGCGGTCACTATGATTTCGCACAATGATACTGTTAACCTAAGCAATATGCCTATTACATCAGAGGAGATCTATAAACCCAAGGCGACCAATGTGGAGGATCCTTCTTTGGAGGCGCTCTTTTCGAAATTAATTACTGAGGATAGCCCTGAAGCGCAATGGAAGATCTCCAAGTTTGAGACTACTCCACCTGTATGTTGATGTCGTTTCTGTGGTTTCTTGGCTCAGATATTGGTCTACAGATGTCCACTTATCTTGTTGCATATGCCAACGGACGTTTCGCCCACCTGGAGAGCTCTTATAAGAGTCCTCTAAGCGGGAAGACCCGTCCGCTGCGCATCTACTGTAAGAACTCGTCCTCGTAATATTCCGGGTGCAACTGATATAGTTTGGACAGCTACCCCTGATGTCATTCATCAGGCTCAGTATGCCCTCGATATCAAGGCCAAAGTCCTCCCAATCTACGAGGAAATATTTGACATCGAATACCCTCTCCCAAAGCTGGATACTCTCGTGGTAAGCATCCTTGGACAATCTACTTCATGCTTCTGACAGGGTTGGCGGTCTGAAGGCCCACGATTTTGATGCAGGTGCTATGGAGAACTGGGTATGAGCTCGTCGACTTTCGTGTGCTTGAGTGCTCACTCTTTACAGGGTCTGATCACTGGACGTACGAGCGCCTTCCTCCTTGACCCTGAGAGGGCAGACATGGCTGCGAAGAAACGAGTCACTGTCTTTCAGTCTCATGAGGTCGCTCACATGTGGTAAGTCTATCTCTGTTCTGGAGGGTAGGTTAACGAAATTTTCATTCAGGTTCGGTGACATCACAACTATGGAATGGTGGGACTATCTGTACTTGAATGAAGGTCAGCCCTGTGCCACAATTTTTGATGATGTCGTTAAAATGCACCCTAGGCTTTGCAACCTTGGTAAGTTTCCAGCAGATCTTGATTGCAGATCCTGTACTCAGATTATCTTGCTCCAAGATGGGTGAAGTTATTGTTGTTGGTATGTCTAATGTTCATGTACACCGCCTGCTGAGCCCACTGACGTTGCATTTCAGATCGGTAAGTCGATATGCACAGTTCTCAGCGCATTGTTAATACTTTTGACCAGCGTGTATCCCGAATGGAAGGTCGACAGCGAGTTTATATCAGAACATTTGAACGATGCACTGGACCTTGATGCCAAATTGTCTTCTCATCCGATTGAGGTGCAATGCCCCGATGCCAACCAGATTAACCAGGTGCGATCAGAATGCTACATGAACGCGTGACCATCTCATCCAGATGTCAGATTTTCGACTCCCTTTCTTACGCCAAAGCAGGCTCTGGTAAGAAATTCAGATTGTTTGGTCACACTGCGTCTCATGAGTGACGCTTTCAAGTGCTACGCATGCTGTCTAACTATGTCGGCCAGGAGCGCTTCCTGAAGGGTGTCTCGATTTACCTCAAGAAGCATCTATACGCGAACAGTGTCACGAAGGACCTGTGGCAAGGCATTTCAGAGTCTACTGGGGTAGATGTGCCGAAGATCATGGATAATTGGATTTCAAAGGCAGGCATTAAAGCTAGACTCGCCAACTCCATCCTGACGTTTTCTTGGATCAGATCGGCTTCCCTGTCCTCACTGTCATTGAGGATGAGAAAGGCATTCGCATCCGCCAAGATCGTTTCCTGGAGACTGGGCCTGCAGAAGAAAAGGACAACCAGACAATCTGGACCGTGCCTTTGGCCCTATTAACTGCTGATAGTGATAAAGTTAAAGTTGATAATTCTGTCGTTCTTGATACTAGGGAGAAGACGCTCGCCATCGACACCTCGAAGCCTTTTAAGCTCAATGCCGGGACTTATGGTGTTTGTAAGTCAAGTCTGTTTTGATTGATGATGATTGTACTCATGAATAATTATTAGACCGTGTGCTATATTCTGATGAGAGGTTCGCGGCAATTGCTAAGGAGGCCGCCAAGGGCGATGCGGTGTTCTCGCTCAATGACCGCATTGGTCTTGTGCATGATATCATGGCACTGTCCAAGGCTGGATTTTGCAAAGTTAGCAGTGCCTTGACCATCGTTGACATCTTACACGATGAAAAGGAGTGTGAGTGTCATGCGCAACAATTGGACACGAATTTAACGATCTTATTGACCAAAATACCTTCTAGTCCTTGTATGGGACAGTATCGCCCGGAACATCGAGACTCTTGTGTCAACCTGGTGGGAGCATGAGGTTGTTGTTAATGATCTTGATGCTTTCCGTCGGGTGGGTTCATCCATCGCAAACTTCTGATCCGGAATGCTAAGGCAATTGGTATAGGCGTTGTTCGTACCCATCGTCAAACGGCTAGGCTACGAATACTCTCCTTCTGACTCTGCAGACATCTCGCAACTGCGCACTCGTGCTGTCGGGCAGGCGGCTGTTGCCGGGGACCCTACGTAGGTGTCTATTGAATGTTAGTGTGGGTGGAACCTGACGAAGTTGTAGCGTTGTGGAGGTACTCAAGACCCGCTTTGCGGAATATATGAGCACGAAGGATGATTCGAGGATACCTGGTGATCTCTTCAGGAGAACAATCATTACTGTGCGTGGGATGCCTAGTGACCTCGTGTTCATGCTGAGGTGTTGTTTGCAGGCTGTGAAATATGGTGGTCGTCAAGAATATGAGTTTGCCAAGACATTGTATGAAAACCCGACCACGCCTCCATCGAACAGTATTTCCGCCGTGTAATTTAGCTTTTGTCTGATCAGAGCACATGGGTCCTGATCCTTTTTCAGAATTGCGATGTGCGCTAGCAAAGACGAGGGCTGCATCAAGGACACATACTCGTATATCCTCTCAAATGCTCGGACTCAAGACATCGTCTATTTCATCAACGGTTTGAAGGGGAACAAACTTACAAAGCGTAGTTGTGCGCAATTCTTCAAAGATAACTATGCGGAGGTAAGCTGTCAGTTGAGAGGCTGGTGTGTCGGATGTTAAAACATGATTATTTTGTAGATTGCCAAACGGTATGAGGGGAACTTCTCGTTCAAAGACATTGTCTCGGTACGTCATCGAATTATATTTTCTGTCGTGGCAGGCACCATTAAATATAATCAAGTCATCCTTTGGGAGTTTGACCAAGGAAGAAGACTACCAGCAAATCGTAGACTTTTTCAAGGTAATTTTGAATTCAAAGGTTGGAAGCGAGGAAGGACTGACACGTGCGTGTGACCAAGGACAAAGATACGTCTAGGTACAATCTGGCGTTGTCGCAGACTCTTGATTCGTTGCGCGCTTCGAGGGCGTGGATCGAGGTGAGAGATCTGCAGGTGGCAAATAGGAGAAAGCTGACTCATGCATGTGTTACAGCGGTCCACGACGGACATTGAAGGATGGCTCAATGAATGGAAGAAGCGATCGGGGGAGGTGTAGGGGTAGCGAGCTGCGAGCTGGTTACGTAACTGATGTTTGAGCGGCGTAGTCAAAATGTCGTACTAGATTCTTACGATGAGGAAGACACGAACTGTTGAAACGTTGACAGACGACATTTAGCTCAATTCTCTATCATTATCACGAATCGCGCCTGTGGCTCGGCTCTTTGGCACGATGCCAGCTTTTGATCCTGTCCGAGATGCAGTCCTGAATTCACCAATCACGCAGTCACAAACACTTCCGAATTATAATCAACAAGATGGCTATATGGATCGTTCACTCGAACTCCCGTCCCCGTCAACATCACGTCCATCTTCCTCCCATGCAACATCCAGCCCGTCTCTCACTCGCAGGGCCACAGATCTCGCAGTCTTGCTAAACTCTGAGCCACACGAGGAGCGCACGCCCAGCTCTGTACGCCGCTCCAGTCTCTCCCACATACTTTCAGGAGATACCGAAACCGAGATGCTGAACACTGCACCGTCGTTGCAGCGGAGATTGCCCCCGGCCATTGACATCCCCCGTGAAGACCAATCCTTCTCACGGCAGCATCTCCCTGGCCTTTCACGGTCATCACTCTCATCCACTTCCCCCTTTTCTTTTCATTCTGATGTCCCTTCCAACTCCTCTCGCACCCTCTCAACTTCCCCCTACACTCGCTCTCCCATGGTCTCTACACAGTCAAGACCGTCTTCCTCCTCGTCCTCCAATCCATCCACCACCTTTCAGAATGTTACGCCCCAGGCAACGTCCCCCCCGGCAGTTGTATCAACTCTGCCCTACAACCCACGCCACCGGTTGACACCCGCAGGCTCCGTCCTTACGCCCATGACACAGGATGAAATTCAGCTCTACAAAAATTACCGCGGTATTGGCACCCAACGTCTCACCAGTAAACGCAAAAGAGGTCCAAGCGGAGAGCCCGAAGACCTTCAAGAGCGTCCAGCCAAAAGGCATGCTGGCGACGTGGAAATGGTCGTGGACCACTGTAAGCGTCCTCTGTCATCGTCGTTGTATTCCATTCGTCCTCTAACGCCGCCTTCCCAAGATAATTTGCGACCGGAAGTAGGCGTAAAACAGCGGAAGGAGTCCCAAATTATTGGACTCAAGAATTTCAACAATTGGGTGAAATCGGTTCTTATTACGCAATTCGGACATCCTGCCCTCGCTGCTAATACCTCCCGCGGTAGAGGACGTGGCAAAGTCCTTGATATGGGCTGCGGCAAAGGTGGTGACCTCATGAAGTGGAGCAAGGCCAGAATTCGGGAGTTACTCGCGGTCGGTAAGGACGTCTTCCTTTCGTCGTTATTCGATCTGATCCGACCCCCAAATAGACATCGCAAACGTGTCTGTCGACCAAGCACGAGCGCGATGGGAACAAATGCGTACAGCTCGTTTTGACGCATCGTTTGCTGCTTTGGATTGCTATACAGAGCCACTTACGAAGGCGTTCACGCCGCAGCAGCTCGCACAGCCATTTGACGTTGTGTCCATGCAGTTTTGCATGCACTACGCGTTTGAGACAGTCCAGAAAGCCCGATGTATGCTCAAGAATGTTAGCGAATGGCTAAGACCGGGAGGGGTATTTCTCGGGACAGTCCCAAATGCCGACCAACTCCTGTACGTTTGTCTAGCTTTGGCTTGATTGCGGCGTTGCTGAGTTCATTGCGTCGATAGCGCGCGGCTGGACGAACTACCGCCTGACTCTGAGGACCTTTCGTTTGGTAATTCAGTGTACAAGATCCGGTTTGAGGAACGAACCTCTCGGCCATTGTTTGGCCACCGGTACTACTTCTATCTCCAAGACGCAGTCGAAAATGTGCCAGAGTACATAGTTGACTGGGATAACTTTGTACAGTAAGTCCCTTTTTTTTCTTTCTTTTTTCCCCCCGTGGCATTTGGACATATGCCGCTTATGATGATTTGGTACTGATATGTCGTCCGCCGTGTAGGATGGCCGCACAGTACGGACTGCATCCTGTCTACAAGAAGGAGTTCCATGAAGTGTTCGAAGAAAATAAGGAGCGCGATGAATTCAAAGCGCTGATGGTACGCATGGGTGTGTGCGATGCGAGCGGCGCCAGCTCGATGGAGGATGACGAGTGGGAGGCAGTCAGTAAGTTCCATATTTGTCCGATTAATGCGTTTAGACTCTGTTGCTGACGGGAAATTATTTTGTTCTGTAGACATTTATATTGCATTCGCCTTGGAGAAGAGGTAGTAGGCTCGCGATCTATGGATTTCTGTATATTAACGTATCATACTTATTGATGTTTTTGCTGTGCG
>PVYE01006624.1:6478-23252 GCA_002995055.1 Rhizopogon rudus
GAGGACTATGACGACACCACTTTCGTGGTAACTCTGATCGCAGAGTGAGCATCATTTCAGAACCCCCATGAAACCGGGACTGACGTACACGCCTCGCAGCACCAAACAAATCATGCCCAACGGTTTTCCCATCAGTCCGGGGAGCACCAGTTCGGGCACCAATTCGCGCGCCGGGTCGCACCGCGGGTCGCATTCGCGTTCTCGTTCTCGTTCGCATTCCCGTTCCCGTTCTCGTTCGTGCCGCGTTTCCAGCAGCACCGTGCCGACAGCACCAAGCCAGACAGCGATCAGGCCCACAGTGCCCATGGTGCCTACGGTACCTACGGCACTTAAAGAGACTAGCCCCGAAGTCCCCACGGCACCCAAAGTGACCAGCCCCACAGTCCCCACTGTGCCCACGGTACCGAATGTGACCAACCCCACTGCGCCAAGCAGTGGCACCAATTTGCCTACACGCACGACCGGCGGTTGGCGTGGCGGTAGTGCGCGCACCGGTTCGCGCTCCCCTCCCCGCACCCCTTCACCGGCATTGTCGTTTACCTGAGAAGTAGAGTCGTGAGAGTTCCCGGGCGCGAGAAAATGGCTCCTTGTGGTATAGCCTCGTATTGTCAAATAATCGTACGCACAAGCTGTGTCTGAAATTTAGATTTGGTTTTTGCGAAGATTGTGTCAGACACTGTGAGATAGAGGTAAAACTTGGTCACGAGGAGACAAGCCTGGGGCTTTCCTTGCCCTGTGCATCAGCAGCTGAATGAGAGTGAGGACAGGGAGGGGACGCGAGGAAGTCGACGTGACCGTGACAGAGCACCTTGCTGTTTTCTTACATAATTATGTAACTTACATAAGTTCATTTGTACCGATAAGACCGTGATGTACACTCGCAAACGCCTCCCGATGTCCAGATTTCCTCGCAGGGGCATGCAGCTGTGGTGACCAAGGGCTCTGTATCAGGCGATAACCAGACAGGATGAACGCTAATCCAAGCTGGTGTCGGAAGTTCTTGGTGGGGACATGACGCCCGAAATATGTCCATCCTTTTTTTCGACCTGTAAGTCAGGTTGACTGCTGAGTAGTGCGCTCTCACATAACAACGCTACCTCTACGCAAAGCCATAGCTTACGCCGGCCAGGTCCGCTCGCTCAGTCTTCTATTACGAGGTGAACTCGCACCACAAGGGTCGTCTCTACCTGCTGCACCCTCGTCTGACAACGATCACACGGACTTCCGAGGATTTCTACCTCAAATCGTTCGTCTCTCGTGAGTGTGCATGACGGATATTCTCCAGATCGTGATTAGAGAGGAAGCGCAGGACGCGGCAGCGCCATGGAACCACAACCGTTTCTCGTATATCTTGCTGTTGTGCGGGATGACCTCGAGGGACTTGAGCTCTGCCTTACTTCGGGCACAGCTTCATGCACAGCTTCTGTGCATCTCTGAAGGAGCGGGAGAGGTCATCATGTCAGGAGGTATCATAAATTGCCTGGATGCTGGCAGTGGGATGAGTCCTTTACATGTCGCAGCACTAAATGGCAGCACAAGTTGCGTCGAAAAGTTGCTGGAGAGCGGTGCGTTGGTGCATCTCAGAGACGCATTGGGACATACGACCCTGCATTATGTGAGTTTTCACGATTTTGGAGGCCGCATCAGATGAGGATGAGTATCAGGCTACGCGTTGGGGGCATGCTAGAATCGTGGACAAGCCATCGTCACCGTTGTGACTTGGAAAGTTGGAAAGTTGAGATCACTGTCATTGATTCTAGTTAAGCTATCTAGAAACAGACAGCGCCTAGGCGTTGATACCACTGCCTGCAACAGGGTATTGTAGTGAACTGAAGAAGAGATGCAGCGAGGAAACGGCTCCTGAACCTGGCTTCTGACCCTCCTCAACATCGCCCCTCCACTCCTGTTCAACGACCTCCGAGTCGATGTCGCGATCATACCCCTGAATCAAATCAGCAATCTCCTTATTTTCAGTTCTAGCTCGTCCTCCTGCTATAACCCCACGGTCGCTATAGCGATTTTATCTAGGATCGTGTTGAGATCATCTTCCACAGCCTCCCGTTTCTCTCTCCTCGACTATCTGGACACGACCCTCACTGCGCTCGATGCATTCCGCTTCTCTACGAGACTATGTCGCTCGTGCTGGGACGTGATACGAATGAGCCTAGGTGACAGCGGATGTGTCTGCACTATCCAGGGCGGGCAAACATACCAAGCATTAGTCGGATAGCAAGGAGAAGTTCTGCTTGAGCTCTACAGCACGTCTAAGTATCCGACTAAGCCCTGGCGGCTGAAAGACAGGGGGATGCTGCGGCGCAACAGCCTGATACACCGTGAGATCATGTGCATGATTTTTGAAGTAAAGCTAACTGACCTTCAGCTTCAGTGCAGAAAAAGAACCTAGAGAACAGAATGAGGGCGGTGAGTTATCAATGATACCACCAAAACCACGTAGGATCTAAGGGAACTTGATCCTCGGTAGACGTCCGACCCCTTGACCTGTCAATCACCCCGTCGAACATCGACGTCCTTCGCAGTTTCGAGTTTCCTTGGAAGGAAGTGACGATATTCCCTGTGGGCACTACTCAACATCGCAGCACGATGCGGAAGCGCAAGCCACTGAAAAAATGTACACAAGCACTGCCTACTCAAGCCACGGGCGCATCTGCCGATTGGGCTTGATTCGCCTAACTCACACCTTTACTCAAACACTGACTATGTAAAGGCTCCACGGTGCAATCACGTCAGGTACTACGTTCATTTCTTGTTCTTTCGTAAATCCACTTACTTAGTTTCTACGGAGATTCGATTGTTGCGTGAACGATAGTTACGTTTGGTAGATGCACAACTCGGAGTATGCCATTCAGGAACGCTGACGAATCAAATCTGTCGTATTACTTGTTCGGCTAACTTAACATAGTCCCAGGTGTTGACTACCGTGGCACAGTCCTGATGTTGATGTGGTCATGGGTAGTTCAACTTTGAACTTCAACGGGGTGGCACTGGAAATGCCCATACTTGCTTGCGCGTTCACACTGTATCTTCGTGCTTCATGCTCAACACGAAGACGCACCTTCTCGAGTGGATGCATTGGAGATGAACGACCGAAAGCGGTACTGCGAGTGAATGCCCAATCACAAATATGCAGCCCCAGGGACAAGCATAAGCAGCTTCTGAGCGCTAAGGTACCCGTGTGAGAAACGAGGTCGCAAAACTCGAAACTCCGGTACTCATTAATCACCAATCCAACCTGTCCCTTCAGCTTCAGTCCCTGTAACGGAAGACATTGGCAGTGCAGATCTACCATGATTCAGAAAATCTGGGTCTACGAGCGCAATGTCTTCGACAAGAAATTCACTTGGGTAGTTACGGGGCCGCGGCAGACCTCAAAAATGGTACGGAGACTTGCAGAGTGTGGGTGTAGATCCACCATGACCCAGAAAATCCATGTGGTAGATCTGCGCCCATCCTCCGCAGGCCCCAGGGACCAAATATTTCATCTTAGCTCGTTTGAAATTTCTCGCCGCACCAAAGAATCCGTATTTACCTCCGGGCCCAGTAGGACGCACTCGCTGCATCTCACCAAAGACTTCGTGCGCGAATCCCTATCTATTCGGAGATTGTAACCAAGGTTTTCCAGGGCGCAACTGGCCTCAACCATGCCCTAAATATTCATTCGTATATAAACCCCTCCCCATCTCTCCCTTTTACCATCAGCGGACGGCATTATCCTGATCGAACAACATGTCGATTGTAGCACGATCTAGTGACACCATCGTACTTCCGAGTGGCTACACCGCTTATATATTCGGTGTGAGTTACATTCTGCCGAACGTAAAAGTACTAACTACTGCCCACTCTGTATGTCTACAGTCTGCTACTTCCAGTTGGATGCAACAGGTCGTCGTCAAGGTTCAAAACACTAGTGGCAGCGACTTCAATGAAACCAAATTCCAAGGACTCAACGGTCCTATGGTGGTCACTTCGGGAAGCTTGGGCTTTGTGGACCAACAGACTGTTGTAGTCCCTGCAGACCATACAAAGAACAGGCATCTCGAGTTGATCTTCAGCGCGTACGAAAATAAGACGTCGGCCACAGGCGACGCTCAAGAGATCAAGGGTTTTCAGAAGGACTCGGTGGGTCAAGTCACTCATCTTGATAGCTAGATACTTATAAATCATCCTGCAGTACACCTCTACCGTGGTTCCCTGGGTGAGCACCTACATCGTAAGTTCTACCCAGTTTTCATTTTCTTATAGCATCATGAAATGACTTACCTTGGCGCTGGCAGTATCGCACTGAGGACGGAGGTGATAGCGACTACGACGACACCACTTTCGTCGTAACTCTGGTCCATCAGGAAGATGCTACCCCGGCAATTTCCAACAATTTCCGAAAATGCAAGAAATTGACGAAGATCTTCAGTTTGCAAAATCTCCAAAATCAAATCGGCGGCTACACGATAGATAGAAATTGAGTGGAAATTTCTTGCAGTGTTATACATTCACGAAGCAATCAAATCTCAATATATTACGGAGCATGAACACAAGATAACGGCGAGACATCATGCACTAGTTGAGTAAGTACCGGAAGTGCAGATATCCTAGCCTTCTGGCATGCTTGTAAAGCCGAGGTGATCGAAGACACTCGATTTGATGGTAGAGGACTGCATACTACTAGATGATCCTGAATCCCTGGGTAAAAAATGGTACACAAATGGAAGTACAAATTGTATCGTTACACGTACATTACTTCCCTATAGAGACGTGTCATCAGAGCATGATGCTTGCGCGGACTTACATTGAAGATGCACTGGAGCATTTGCTCCAGCTTCCCACAGTTGGTCGGCAGGGAAAGCCTTGGCGCTTGAGGAGGAATGCTGACGCCCATACTTCCACTCCAGAAGTTACGCATATAACTGGGATCACAAGGCATACATCAGCGAAAACTTCGAGCGGAGAATGAGACCTTACACCTGTTGCAGCTAGACACACCATGGCGCTCGGCAGCTCAGGGTCATCCTTGTCATCGAGAAACTAAAACAAATTCATCACCATATTTGTGGGTCCAAGAGGATTAAGGAATTGGATGAGCACTGGGTGGAGGAATGTTTCAGATCGAATGGGCTTCGGCTGAAGATGTATGGCGTGAACTCGCCTTTGCATTGCGGCCGAAAATTCATCTTTCAGAAGTGCTTCGATGGTCTGAAGGAGGTATGGATCACTGGCTCGAAGTCCATAGGCTTGCGGTGATTGGTGCCTCCTTCACCCTGTCTCGGAAAATACTGAGCCGTTTCGAATCATGCCGACCCAAGTTGCAGCTGACTCAGCCATTTCACGGCGACTAATCTCCGGCCCGGTCGCATTTCCTTCTTGACCCGCACGATGGAACCTCGTCAACCAGCGGATGAAGCAAGAGTATTGGTGATATACACGGGCGGGACAATTGGCATGCTTGTCAGCTCACGAGGGTACATTCCCGAGCCTTATTTTCTCACTGACACCCTTCGGAGCCAAAAACGCTTTCACGATCCTCTCCAAGACTCTCTTTTCTCCAACGCTGCATCCGTAGAAGGCTATAGAGAGTGGAGCACTAGTGGCAAGTCCAGTCCCATCAGTCCAGACAAAGTCGCAACAGCGGGGACATCCCTTCTTGTAAGGTCGTCCCGCCCGGTTGGTAGAACAAGCACCCTGTCTCCGTCCATCTTCTCCCAGGTTGAGAACTTGCTGGAACAACCGGAATGCATAAAAATTGCTGATGGTGTCTATGAAACATGCCTACCCAGCCTTGTCACACCCCGAAGCGTTGTTCCTGGTCTTGGTCATACAAAACGCATACGATATGCAATCCTTGAGGTCTGTCACACCTCTTCACAATTCACGCAATTAACTGAGCGTATTCAGTGGAGTCCACTACTTGACAGTAGCAACATGGAAATGCATGGTGCTCATCATCTACATAGCTCTTTATATTAGTTCACCATTTTACCCAGCACAGATTGGATTCGTATAGCCGGAGAAATCGAGCTAAACTACTCTTTATTTGATGCATTCGTCGTACTACATGGCACCGATACCATGTCATACACTTCTAGCGCACTCAGCTTCCTCCTCGAGGATCTCGGTAAAACTGTCGTATGTCTCCATCCTGTAAAGTATTCACCATCCTCACTGGCCGAGAGTAGATACTCACTGGTGCTCAAATACCTCTCTCCCAACTCCGCAATGACGCTGTCGACAATCTCCTTGGCGCTCTGTCCATCGCAGGTAACTACATTATACCAGGTAATGACATATCCTTATCATTGTGCAGCTATGTGCTTTATCTCTCATTCTAGAATGCAGCTTGTATTTCAACCACACCTTGTACCGCGGTAACAGAGTGTCTAAGGCCTCGTCGTACGACCTCAATGCATTTCATAGCCCCAACTTCTCCCCACTCGTGAACGGTACGCTAGCACACAATGAATCATCTTCCTCACACCGCTAAAAGAAGTTCGCTTTTTAGTCGGAATAGATATAGTTGTGAACTGGAACGATGTCCTACGTCAAACCAGTCTTCGAAGGTTTAAAGCTTACAAAGGAAAGCGTTAATGTATGCACTCGTTCAACAGACTTGCTGATGTCTCCCTATAGACATGAGTCCCCATGTCGGTGAGTCGCACTGCGAGAAATGTTTTTATTCATTCTGACCCTCTCCAGCAAATCTGCGCCTCTTCCCGGGCATGACAGGCACGACTGCCCGCGCGTTCTTAGTCCCTCCAACCCGCGGTATTGTCTTAGAGACATTTGGTGCTGGAAATGCTTCCCAACGTCCAGATTTTCTCGCAGCACTCAAAGAGGCATGCGACCGCGGCGTGGTCATAGTTGCGATATCCCAATGCGCCAAGGGCTCTGTGTCAGGCGATTACGAGACAGGACGAACACTCATCCAAGCTGGCGTTGTTCCCGGCGGGGACATGACGCCTGAAGTATGTCCATCTTTGTCACTCACTGGGTCATGCTGATTGCTGAGTAGTGCGCCCTCACAAAACTAAGTTACCTCCTCGCAAAGCCAGAACTTACACCTACCCAAGTTCGCTCGCTCATCAGTCTTCCCTTACGAGGCGAGCTCACACCACCAGCATCGTCTCTACCTGCTGCGTCCTCATCGGACGACGTGGACCTCCAAGGATTGCTCTCACAATTCGTGCGCCTGTCGTCTACACGCAAGGCAGATGTTCCACAGATCGTGATCGGGGAGGAAGCGCAGGATGCGGCAGCGCCGTGGAGTCGCACTGCTGCAGAGCGCGCCAGTACGGAGGCTACGCTCTTGCCGTTTCTCGTGCATCTTGCTGTTGCGCGGGATGACCTTGAAGGACTCGAGTTCTGCCTTTCTTCAGGCACAGGTTCAGTCACAGCTTCTGGCATGTCTGAAGGAGCAGGAGAAGTCATTGTACCAGGAGGTATCGTGAATTGTCTGGATGCCGGTAGCGGGAGGAGTCCTCTACACGTCGCTGTACTGAATGGCAGCACGAGGTGCGTCGAGAAATTACTGGAGAGCGGTGCGTTGGTGCATCTCAGAGACGCATTGGGACATACGGCCTTATATTATGTGAGTTTTCACAATTTCGGAGGTGGTATCAGATGAGGCTGAGCATCAGCAGGCCGCGCGTCAGGGACACACTGGTATTGTGGACACTCTTGTCAGCGCTGGTGCAAATCTTGGGGGGATGGAAAACGAGGCGGGATATGTGGGGCTTGCGGTTCAAAATGCAGTTCGCGCTGGAAACGAAGCTGTTGTGGAGATTTGGAGACGGGCCGGCATTAATGTCATGGATTAGGCGAGGTCAAGACATATTTTGATGCCATTGGTGCGACACATGTATAGCCTCAAATTGCGCGCTTCTGTCGGAGAACACTGAGCTTGGTTATTTTTGTGCGGGTTTGATATCAAAGTTAAGAGCCTCATGTTGGATGAGATTATCTGACCTGCGCGCACTAGCAATTACGATATCGTTATCTCGATACTGTCCGTGGACTTTTTATGTGAAGACCACCGTTACCTCTTGAGTTGCACTTGTGGCGACGAGTCTCGGGTTGTCAATTGAGCCAATCTTACTTGTAAATCCTCTTCATCACTGAAAGAATTAAGCTCCGGTAATCTCTCTTCAGATCTTGAAGGAACGCAGAACAAGGCAAATATATGGAGTTTGTGGTTAAAATCGGGAACGGATTTATCGTAGAAGTTTGGAGGGGGGGCATGGATTGTCAAGGTTAAAACATTGTCATGTCATCTATAAGTGTGCAAGCTATGCAGTACAGTACACGGATATCCTGCATGCTCTCATTCTGAAGGAAACTCCTATGTCTAAGTGACTCGAATCGGCAGTCACAAACTACATCGGATTAAACAACACTCCCAGATAGACCCCCACGCAAGATACGATTCAACAGACGCGTTTGGATCAAGCGTTTGAAGCCGCCCGCAATCATAGCCCTGAGGTAACGATCACTTCTACCCAGAACGCGCCACATCACGATAATAACTATGGTGGCCCAAATCGGAGATACAATGGAGAGGGTGACGACGTCAGAGGTGTGAAAGATGACGACGGAAAATGCCACAGCAAAGAATATTATGCTGTCAAACAATGAGAATGAGCTAGCAACCCATAATATTTAGTCAGAAACGCACGCCCATATCAGAAGAGCAAATGGCAGACTGAGCATGTGGGCGAGGCTATCGAGCCCGGAGAACATTCCTACTAGCTCGAATTCCCCCTGGTAGACATAAAAGACACAGATCAAACGACTAAACAAAACACATTTACTATTTCATTGGAGTCTAACTGGCTGCCTTGTCCAGACAAGACTATTGTGACCACCAACGAGCCCACGGCACAGAGGGTAGATAAATATGTTGCAAGCGTCGCAGCTGTTTGAGTCTGGTCGGAACCCAGGTTTACACTTGGGAGTGCCAGAAAGCTGATATTAACAGCTAGCATTACAGTAGACTAGGACGGAAATTCATTGACATGATGATATAGAGCAGAAAGATACTCACGAAAAAACCGAAGTATCCGTTCCAATCGGTGTTCAGCTTATCCATAAAATGTTTCCAGCGTTGCTGAATGGGGCTTCCATCGACCCATATCCTGTGAAGAGCCTTATTATAAGCATCAGGAGATCCTAATAGAATGATGTTTATGGCGCGAAGAAAGATGCCTTTCGAGCGGCTGCCGGGATCATCGTATAACCATTGGTCCGGGTTAAGCCGGGCGCCCGGTTGTCCGTAGAAATTTGTGAACATGGCATGGTCTAGCAAATCAATCAGCAAATGGAGTATGCTCACTAATAACCGTGCTCACAGAATGATCCCATGAACCGAGCTGACAGCAGCTGACGAATCAAAAGTGATCGAGCAACCTTCTGTTAGACTTACCTACGACCCACACGGAATGCTCGTGCTCTTTGTTAACGCTGCCTGTAAAGACAATAAACAACCGCTCCCCGAATCAAGGAATGATTTACTCATCAGCGGGTCCATAAGGTCCAATATACGCGCAACCTCGTCTGAACTATAAGGTATTGGACACATCCCTGAAGTAATGACTTCTATCACGACTCGTGAAGGTACTTGTATGAAACATCAACTAGCATTTCACCTGTATGAGAGTAGATGACAAATTCCTTGAGTTTCAACACAACATCCTCCGGAAGGTAGCGCTGGTTTGGAAATAGTTCGATGTGTTGCCTGTCAATGTATGTAAATCATGGGAAGGAGAGGAAAACTTGCAGCACTGTACGAACCAGTACTGTGCTTCTAGTGCGTAAACTGCGAGGCGACTCAATGAGAGAAGCCCCCGAGGAGAATAATTCTACGGAAAGGACTCACTGATGTGGCTCTTACGCTCTACACCTCTAACGTAGTTCCTCAACCGGTGGTCTTCGAACCAGAAAATGACACGTCTGTCGTGATCTGCGAAGTAGTAGCCCCAGGAATCATTGTTCATGAGCTCTAACGCTAGCTCTACGGTCGGATGTAATGAGATGTCTGCGCGGCGCACTTCTTCGTATGCCTTCTCAACAGCCTTGCCTATCTTGGTAGCAATTTCAGGATTTCGAACATTGGCGTCAGTGAAAACTCTCTGGTGGACGATATGAGCAAAGCCACGTAGAGAGGAATATGGACTCACCTTATACGGGTGATAAAAGAACAGAGCGCCTTCAGGCTGTGTGAGCGGTTCCCATCCCGCTACCGGAGCAAGTTCGCTGCCGTTCTTGTCAGTCTCATGACTTCCCAATGTCAATAGTATCTTTACTCTGAACAATTCAAAGGACCTTTCGTAACGTTGAAAACTGAGTCCGCGTGTCGACTGTGGATATTGATTAAGAGGCAAGCACAGTCAATGAATACAGTCGCATACATCAATATATTCCTATCATATCGCTTGACTTGTGTGGGAGTGATGGGACGTAGCACGATATCAAAGGACTGTCCTGATGGTGGACTAGTGTCGACGCTACTAGTGAGGGGTACTGCGAGTGTCAAAGAAGCTGTCGACCTGTTTTGATCAATTGGCTGAGAGCTCAACGCTAAACCCTGAGGCTCTCGAAAGGCACTGTTCAAGTTCCTGAGGACTTGACAGTGCCTGAGCAGTCGTAAGATGGACAGGATAGTTGTGTATGAGCGACGTGCTGTCACTCTCACGATGAGTCTCATCCAGGAGATGATCCATCGAATGTATCCTCCAGCCTGACTCGGGGTCATCTTGATAAATGAGTAGGGAGAAAATTGCCTTGCTAGTGGGTAACGAATAGATCGATCGGTAACAGTTCTTCGGTTCCTACAACTCCTGCGCGCCTGATGCGCGCCTTGCCTTCACTACATAGCCTTCGCCTCCGATTCAGACTTCGAAGTAAGTCAAGTACTTAGAAACACTGGAAGTTGCCGACACAACAATGCACGTGACTGACGCGTCGTGGGACGATGTTTATTTTTGTTTGTCTTCATGACGCCTCGTGTTCCCCACAAAAGGGTATTTCACACTTTTCACTTTCCCCAAGGACCGGTCACTCCGTCGTATATAAAGGTCTGAGTTTCGCTGGCGGACAGAGTTTGGGGCTGACCTTCTCTTCTCTTTCTTCCATCTTGCAGCTCGTCATCGCTGCAAGGATCATCCTCGGCTCACCTTTTCGTCTTCTTGCCAGTTCCTATTACTGCGGACTGCGTTCGCATCGATCAGATCAGATCAGAACTCGCAAAGACACCCTGAGACAAAGCGCAGGTTAAAGTAGGAGCTTCAAGTGAAGTTGGAGTCGAGAAAGCAACGTCATGGCTTTAGTGTTAGCACCCCATCCAGTCAGAGACCACGCATCGCGCGTAACCCGGGCGGGATCCGTCCTTGCCGACGCAACCAACGTGCACCGTCGTATCAGGCCCTCAGCATCGACGAAGCATTATAACCCTCTTTTCTCACTATCCTCCCGCCCATCCAAAGCCCCACCTACCCTTTGCCTTTCAGCGACGTGCGTAAGCTCCTCGCTGTCGCAGGCGCTCTTACCGTCTCCCGCGGATTTACCGGACGTCCGGAATGTCATTCCATTCCCTTCCGCTTTCCCCGCAGATGGTGTTACCAGCATCACGGACATAGTTATGCTCGATGGGACGATTGATGGCGTAGATCCGCTTTCTTTCCCACCAGCTGCGTTTTCACCATGTAATGACACCACCTCCCCGTGTTCGGCACAAACACGTCTTCGTAAACGGCGTTCCCAGGCCATTGCCACCCTCTCCCAGCCAAAGGGTCCCAGGCGGGACAAAAAGGCTAAGTCAATGGAGAATAATACTAGTACGAGTCTAGATGCGGTCACGCGCAAACGGTCCCGTAAGAGCTGGCGCCAAGTCGCGGATCTTCAGTTCCTGGCTACCGTACATCGAAGCATCGTGTCGCGCCTATATGATTCTAGTGCATGTGGCATTGATGGGGACCCAGTAGATGCACAGACCCTTGAAGGGCAGGATGTGCTCCTGGCAAGGAGGATTCAGAAACGATTGGTTGATGATTATGGGTGTTCATTAATGCTTGACGACGTCCCGGCGATGTCTCACCATAATGACACATCTATGCATCCTTCTGGACAAGATTTTTGTCGCTCTCTACGCTCCACACAATTGCCTAGTCCTAACACGCCACCACCACCATCATCCCCACGATCATCACCACCGCCCACAAGCGACCCCACACCATCTATCCTCACTATGCCCCAGCTCGTCGCCACACTGACGATGCGATACAACGACCGATGCAGCACGCGTTCGCGCTCAAGCTGGCGAGCGCGCCGTGCCGAATTATCTTCCGGCCCTTCCATCGAGCGGAAGTCGTCCCTGTCCACGGTCGCTTATGCGTCCCGTAGTTGACTTGCGTGCCCGCTTCCACTCTCTGATATCGGGTAGAGATCGATTCTTTGCTACCAGCCATCGCAGTTTGAAATTTATCCTCACGACGTTTCACGTACGCCACGACATATGATACTGTGTATCGATAGTCTTTTAATTCTCCGCGGGACTGGTTGAGTACATGTGCCGCTAATTTTAGTCTTGCTTGCGAGATCTACGTAGTGCCAATGCAATGTGAACTTCAATGAAACATGATGATATGTACCAAGATCAAGTGGCACGCGGCTTCACTCTTTTCTGCAAGACGCGATTGAGCATGCCAGGACACGAAGAACTAAGAAGACATAACGAAGATCAACCAAAGCTTGGTATGCAACATCCCACAATTATCGTATCGGTATTTGATTGGCATACATTTGTTTCGATTACATTACTACGGTTCGTAACGATTACCCTTCCCTAGGCAGCATTGCTGCGACCTTCTCCCTCCGCTGTCTGACAAGATCAATCACAGTCTGTATGCCCTTTAGCACACCCTCATCGGCACCTTGACCCTCCGTAAGCCGAGTATGCGCAAAGTCTATAAGAGAGAGGGAGCACAAAGGAGCTTCATTCTCGTCTTCTTCGTCCATTGCTTCGTCAGGTATAGATTCCAGAACAATTTGTCCGTTTTCATCTATCTCGACCTCTACTTCATCGTCGTCGTCATCGTCCTCTTCTTCCGTCGTGCCAGTCCCGGAAGGTGTGGAAAATACCTTAGAGGCACGCACCCAGTCGCCCTCGTACACTATGAGAATGCTCCCGCCTATCATGCGCATCTCGATGTTGGATATAGCAGTCTTCAATTCTTCTAGATCAGCTTCAAGCATAGTGAGAACTCGGTGGAGTAGGAGAGGGGGAAGACCAGGATGGGGCTCTGACATCCCTGGATCAGAGGTCTCAAGTGGGTTCGGGGGTGAGGGATAAGGAGCCAACGACACAGGGAAAAACATCTCAATACCCTCAAGAAGCTGCTCCTTCTTGACTGATCTTCCGTACGACTTGGGTGTCGTAATACGATTGGGAGAGTCATTGCTATATACCTGCATCATGATTTAAACCCGTTTGAAATTTTGAATCCGTGAACAGGTACCTGGAAACCCGTAAGGCGAACACCTGTTTCCGCGCTAGTGGTGTCATGGGCAGCCTTGATCATGCGCGCTTTCTTATCAGGAGGCGCGTCCTCATCATAAAGGACAGTCCCAAGCTTCACATCTAGAATACAAGGCTTCACGAAACCATACGAGCGATTTTCCAGAACCAAGGACTGTGCTCGATCAGATAAGAATGACTGCACGCGCAGAAAGAGCAGAGCGGAATCGACATATCTTTCTCCTCCGGCACGATGGTGCCGCTCATAGGAACTACCTCCAAATCCCCATCGCCATTCCCATCTGGATCTTTCAGTTTCCCCTCAAGCTTCAGCACGCCGAGAAATTTTGGTATCCACTTTCTGAGCTTCGACAATGGGGCATCATCGCTCGCGGCAGCGATCAGCTGATAAAAGTGAATTTCGCGAGGTAGAGCCGGCTTGAGCAAAAGGGAACCATCTTCTGTGGTCTGCACACCCGCGTGTCCTCCCACTTGATCAGCGAGTGGAAGGACATTGGCTAGCGTTGTCGGGAGCGAAGAATTGGACATGGACGTACACTCGGAGTCTCGGACGCCTACATGGGCCACGTGACTACGCGTTATTTCTGTCACGGTCTCATTTATTTGTTGCGCGTCCGAGACTTCAAACGACTCCAACCTCGCAACTTGCCAACCGCCTTCAGTGTCTTCTTTTATTGCCGTTTAGAAGGTCCTCGACGATGAGCAGACGAGGAAATAATGTTCGGGGACCCACGTCCGCATTGACTGAGTTCCTTAGGGTACGTTTCCACTGCCCCCCCTGAAAAAGTTTGCACCGCTCGAACGAGATGCGTCGATAGGAATCAGGCATTAATCCCGATACAATTGCTCGTCGAGTCGCCACCCAGAATCATCAGGCTGAGAACCAGTCTCCATCTGTAGCTGGTCCAAGCAACTCTGGGGACAATGTGGAAGGTGCTCCAGAACAAGAGCAACGACAAGAAGACGTCCCGCAGGCATCGAATAGTCGACGTACTCGAGGCAGAGCAACAAGAGTATGTTATTTCCCTATATCTTTTCACAATTGAGCCTGACTTTCTCTATGAATAAGACTATCGACTACGCTTCAGACGAGCTCGATGATCCTGAGGAAGAATCACCCGCAAAGAAGCGGAAGAGTACAAAGGGTCGAGCGACCGCCACCGCGAAAGCCAAGGCCAAAAAGAAAGCCAAAGAAAATGGGGATTATGAAGGCTCCTCTGAGGATGAGTACAGGGCAGTGTCGAAGAATATATGGTCAATGGGTGGCAACGGTGGCCCCAAGCCTCCTGTTGGAGGCTTCGAAAACTGTGCGAAGTGCGAAAAGCAATTCACTGTGGTATGATGTTTTATTTGGTTCGGAAGGATATATGATATGACAGTTGAGTACAGACAAAGTATACTATGGCAGCCAATCCGCCACCTGGATATCTGTGTCACCAATGTTCCAAGGCCTCCGGTGACGATCCATTCAAGAAGCCGGCAGTCCCCCGTAAACGCAAGCCCGTGGCGGACAAACGGGATATTGTCAGTTACGAGGAGCGCCGTTTCCCAACTCTTGCGGCAATGTGCATCGAGGTGCGTCATTGAATACCTTTACATATCCTGGAACGCGGCGATTGAGTTTCATGGCACAGCTTATCACCCACTATATTGATGATGTAGAAGCTTTGGGTGATATCGGCTCCATGAACATGGATGAAATTGCAAAAGCACTTTCTAAGAACCGTGGTCTGTGAGTACTGGATACAGGGATATATCTGCAAGATTCTCACAGCATAACGATAGCACCCCTGAGAACGCGCATTTATTCTATGATGTGCTGAACAAGAAACTCAGGTTCTACGACGCAACTAGTATGCTGAGCTTCGTTATGCCCGTGCCAACTGATCCAAGCTTCTTTTGATTAGATCTGACACCAGATGCACTGGCGACCCTAGCTTCTCTCAACCCTAACTTGACCCACTTGCATCTAGATTATTGTGGCCGTCTCACATCACCTGTACTTTCGGGTTTTGCTACTTCGATGCCGCAGCTAACTTCCCTAACACTCCTTGGCCCTTTCCTCGTACGCGTGGAAGCTTGGATCGAATTCTTCAAGGCCATGCCATGCTTACGAGTGTTCAAGATCACCCAGAGTCCAAGAATCAACTTGAAGTGCGTGCGGACGCTTGCAGAGAGTTGTACCAAACTAGAAGAGCTGTCATTGAGAGAAATCGGTCTGATGGATGACACATTTGCCGACCCTTTATGCTCCCTGCCCCCATTGAGAGTGCTAGATCTGGCGTTTCCAGGAATAGGCATAGATGAAGATGGTTGGATCAAGCTTATGGAAAAGCACGGGAGCACGCTCGAAACACTCGATGCCTCCAAGCATGAAGGATTTACCGATCATGTTCTTCTGGATGGCGTCAGGAAATATGCCCGTGTTTTGCTGGAACTAAAACTGCAAGAGTGCCTTGACCTCACTGATGAGGGTGTAGCGCAATTCTTTACCGATTGGGCCTCTCCCATATCCACTCTGAAACACGAAGACGACGACGATATGGATGTCGACTCTGCCCCTGTCTACGTCAGCGCTGTTTCCCTCGAAGAATTCACGCCAAATCCGCCTTTGCATACACTGTCCCTCGCTCGAAACCAAGAGTTGTCAAGCGCAACACTCACAGCTGCTATCATGCACTCTGCCCAGTCACTCACATGGTTGAATGTGAACGGACTGCGCGGCGCTTCGCCTGAAGCACTTGCGGAGCTCAAGAGAGCCACTGAACTACGTTATTTAGATGCTGGGTGGTGTCGCGAACTGGATGACTTCGTGATGAAAGATGTTGTGACGGCGTGCACGAAGTTGAATGAGATTAAGGTATGGGGTTGTAGTCGCGTGAGGGGCGTTGGCTGGGGCGTGAAGGTGAGTCGAGTAACTTTGTTTTGTTTCGAAAGCTGAGCTGGCCTTGCAGCCGGAGAGAACCATCAGAGTACATGGGATTGAACCCAGCGGAGGCATGTGAATCGTGCCTAAAGCAACAGTGTATTATGAAGGGACTATGCAAGCTTAGACATGCTCGATTCTAAAATGTCGATGTCAATGGTGGACAATTGGTTACGGTTCGAATTGCCGATTTGCCACGTAACTGTTAAGGGATGCTCGATTAGATGCTCATCACGTATAGTATCCACTTGGTTGCCGTTTTAACCCAGGTTATTTCGTTCGTCACCACACAGACAAACAAGAGTGACAAGCCA
>PVYE01006637.1:0-22160 GCA_002995055.1 Rhizopogon rudus
CGAAAAATCGCGGGAACTGCCATCCTTTATGCAAACGGCTGTAACTTACTTGAGTATCTGAACTTCCGAAGTGAGTTATGCTTCAAGTCCTAAGACTCAGAGCATCCCCAGTGGTCTTCCATGCAGTCCGTCTGCCTTTCAACGTTGCACCCAGATATCGTAGTGCTAGTACACTTGCAGAGGTTGGATAGCATTTCGCCTGCGCACTGGACATAACGCTGAATCTACCGCAGGATGTTCGCTCGGATTCAACTTTCAGGATACCCCTGATTGACTTTACAGCGTATAAACAAGCCACGGCTCTGTCAGAGAAGCGTCGCATAGCCGATGAAATTGTAAACGGATTCAAGGAAGTTGGCTTCGTGTATCTGACAGGACATGATATCATTGCATCTGAGACGATCGACCGTGTATTCAAGAAGGCCAGTATTCACATTCATCATTGGTGAGCAGGGTGGCCACCCAATTCATGTCTGATTGTGTGTCCAGAGTGCAGAATTCTTCCGGCTACCTGACGAGACCAAGGGAAGGTTGGCATGGGACGACCCCCGTGCAAACCGCGGCTATGTCAAAGTTGGCCGTGAGCGCGTCTCCGAATCTTCAATGAGTCCAACCGAGATTGCCGCACTACGTGCAAAGGCTCCAGATACCAAGGAATCCATGGAAATTGGACGTGAAGATCATCCTACGTTCAGGAACAAGTGGCCACAGGAGAACGAAGCACCAGAGTTCAGGCAGACGATGCTCCACTTCTTCCAGGTGCGTGATGCCATGTAGAGTGATACAGCGATACAGTGATTTGATCAAGGTTCTTGTTGCTGCAGACTTGCCACGACCTGCACACGATGGTCATGAGGTCGATTGCGCTAGGTCTTGACCTTCCTGAGCAGTTTTTCGACAAGAAGATTGATCGCCAGGACCATAACCTACGCCTTCTGTCCTATCCTCCCATTCGAACCTCTTTACTTACAGGCGATGGTCAAGCTAGGGCTGGCGCTCACTCAGGTGGGTTGTCCTTTCCCATCCATACCCATCGAATTTGACTCAATCCCCTTAGATTACGGGACCTTGACACTTTTGTTCCAGGACTCGGTTGGTGGCCTAGAGGTCCAGAACCCTCACACGAAGCACTATCAGCCTGCTTCTCCCATAGTTCGTTACATTCCACTGTTGCTCTTCGAATGTTTAACCTCCTGTCTCAATAGCCCGGAACCATCGTCATCAACGCAGGCGACCTTCTAGCCCGCTGGAGCAATGATGTACTGCGCTCAACTCTCCACCGCGTTGTTGCTCCTCCTGCACAGAAGATCAGCGCCACTGAAGGCATGACGCCTGCACGGCAGTCTATTGCGTTCTTCTGTAACCCGAATTTCGACGCCGCCATCGAGAGTTTGCCCACTTGCACAAGCGCATCGAATCCAAGCAAATATCCGACGGTCACTACGGAGCAATACATTGTAGGGCGTTTGGCAGCTACTTACTCTTGATCTACGAATGTTCGCATCACTACGAGATCAAGTGGATGAGTGCTATTTGTGGTGCATGAAACTGCAATAAATCATGATTCACATGTAGGGTGGTCCAAGTACTGAGTATGTATGCAAAAAAGCAACGATCAGTCCATATGTTCCATGGACATGGAGCATGCAAAACTGCTGGGTGAAATGCAGCGCGATACAATGAATAGTAGATATCAGGATGATGCCGAAATTATGCTTCGACTTTTCTTCTAAACATTCCAAGAGTGTGTTGACCACCACAGGCAACGCTCACTGCCTTCCACGAACCACCATCCTTGCGAACGATCGCCGTTGGCGTGTCGTGAGCCTTGTCGCCGACGCCCAACTCTCCTTGAGCCTCTTGTCCCCATGCGTACAATGCGCCTGCACGGGAGATAGCCATGTTGTTGTGTGTTCCGGCAGAAATGAACACGATAGGATCATCCGGATCATTAAACTTAACCAATAGAGGTTCTGATACGAAATCAGGGTTCTTGCGTGAAGCGTATTCTGCGACCTCATCGCTGATACCCAGCTGGTGATCGTTACAGCGTCCGCAAGCATATACCTTGCCCGACGAAGTCAGGAAAAGAGTGTGATGTTCCCCGCCTGTAATCTGTACGACAGAATCGCCGAGGGTTTTCTTGGATAGCGACTGTATCATCCTTGGCGACCGCACCTCGTCGGACATGGACTTCGGTTCCGCAACGCCAGTACCTGTCTGACCCATGGTGTTCAAACCCCAGCCCCAAACGTCACCCTCCTCGTCGACGGCAAAAGAGTGATAGTTTCCCGCTCCGACCAACACTGCACGGTTGTGGCGGACGCCAAGGATAATCTTTTCGGGAACTGTGCCGTGGATCTTGCGACGTTCGAGAATCTTGCGACCGAGCTGGCCCTGCTCTCCAGCACCCCATGCATAGATGTTACCATGAGTAGTCAGCACGAGCAGATGGTTGTTGCCTGCCACGACGGAAACGGCCCTTTCAGCATCGCCTGCCTTGGTGGGCAATTCTAACATCGCTTTCGGAAGGAACTCCAGTCGGACATCGCCAGAGAAACCCAGGGAGCCTTCCGCAGCCTGCAAGACGATCATAATGAGACTATGTGTGAGAAAATTTGGAAATGGGCACGTACGCGGAAAGAACCCCAGACACGAAGTTCGCCTTGATCGCTGATCGCAGCGGAAATACTATCACCAGCGGCAATCCTGACTGCACGGAATTTCTCGTCGACAAGGGATTGAAGAGGATGTGGGACAGCAGTAAGGTCGTCAATGTTGATGAACTCTTCAGGGTTATCTGGATCCGGAACATCCTTGGTAATACGTCCTAGTGCTGCATCATCATTCACACCACACGACCACACCTTACGAAAAAATCATGTCAACGGAAGTTGGATCGGGACGAACGGAAATTGAACTCACGGTTCCTTTTTCATCTATGAATAGGGTATGGAGACCACCTGCAGCAATGGCCTCAAGACCAGCACCTTGTCCACCGAAAAGGCCCTCTTCCATTTTTTGCTCAAACCACACATTGCGCTTTGGAGTAGCGAATTCCCCAAGATGATCGACACCCCATCCGAACTGACCGAAGTTCCCTGCGCCCCAGCAGAAGAGCTGGCTAGCGGGTCTAGGATGGTCGGCAGGGGTAGGCAAAGGGTTGAAATAAGCTTTCTGCTCCTGAATAGGCGTGAGACCATTGACGGTTGGCTGTCTGGTCACTTTTTTGGCTGCAGCGGTGGCTGGGGCTTTTTTCGATGGAAGCTTTTTAGAATCCTCTGTATCGGATGCGGCAGCCTTGGAGCGAGAGCGCTTGGTGGGTGGGTGGGGAGACGAGTCTGGGGAGGCAGCACGCTTGTTGGAACGACTAGATGTACGCCCAACAGGCCTGATAGATTTATCACCTTTGGCTGTAGTGACCTTTGCAATGGCAGCCTTAACAGCTGCAACTTTAGGCTCTTCAGGTTTTTGTGAAGCTGCACGAGCAGATCTGCGGAGGGGTTGAGTGGACATTGGGATTATGTGGGAAAAGATAGGATAAGAGTAAAAATATATGCGAAGATGATTTATTTAAATATCTCGCAGTGATGTAAAATGCCACAGAAGGAGGTGGAGGTGGTGGTGGTGGTCAGGAGAGAAGCGGACGGGGTCCGTCGGTCTAGATGACACAATCAAAGACTTTCAACGAGTCACATGACTACGACGCGTTAGTGGCGGTTAATTGTTTGTTCTTGCTTTGCCTCTATCATGCGGGCACTACCAAGGATCAAAGCACTCTTTCAAGATCACTACAGACGACCATCTCAATGGAAAGGAAATCTATTAGTAGAGAGATTCACTGTGTCCAACCCCGCTAATGGGAATTTGTTGTGCACGTAATATGCCATATTGTTCTTTTACCATTCTGTGAGCTGAAAATCGAGCGTAGCGTTGACGCAGCATCCTCTGAAGAGGTGGATTCGGCTGTGTCTCATGCACAAGCTACATTTGACTCTGGGATATGGTCAAAGGCTTCAGCAATCCACCGCTCGTCTGTCCTGTCACGGCTAGCAAACTCACTTCACCGGTGTATCCCTGACATAGCCCTAATAGAGACTTTGCAAACAGGAAGGCCTATCCGAGAAATGAACGCACAGATGTCTCGTCTTCCAGACTGGCTGTCAGTACGCAAGATAGTTGGTTTGCAGTAACGTCAGTCTGATATGCTGAGTAGGAGCTATTATGCTGCACTTTTACGCACCAATCATGGATTCGTTGCCCCTACTCAAGGGAAGCTGCTCAACTACATTCAACGTGTTCCTCTCGGAGTCGTAGCACAGATTACTGTGAGTTTCGTACTATCTCTGATGTACCACCCCACTGAAGTTTGGTTTAGCCATTTAACCATCCTCTTTTTATTGCCGTCAAGAAGATTGCCCCGGCTCTCGCTGCTGGCAATAGCGTTGTCGTCAAACCTTCTGAGGTGTATAACTTGCACAGTCTCTTGCTCATGTAGTACTCACACAAAGCCAGCTTGCTCCAATATCCCTACTAGAGTTCGAAAAGCTAACGCAGGAAGCCGGTCGTAAGTGATGAACACTCATTATGTGCTTGCAGCAGTGGCACTGACATCCAATTCCAGTTCCTGATGGTGTTTTGACAGTACTTCCTGGTGGTCATACCACGGGGAAGCAACTCGTATCTCATCCTCTCATTCGAAAGGTAGACATCACAGTACGTTCTTACTCTCTCATGCACCATTCTCGGCTCATCCTGGATCCAGGCTGGCACTCAGACTGGTCGGACGCTAGGTGCCATAGTTGGCTCGAATCTAGCGGCCTTCACAGCTGAGTTGGGAGGAAAAGTTAGCACTAGTCCTTCCTCGACATTCGAGAGTTCGCTAACATCATATAAAGGCCCCAATACTCATTTTCGATGATGCAGATGTTATTTCTGCCGTCAATGGGGTCGCATTTGCAGCATTCGTTGCATCCGGCCAAACATGTGTCTCGGGAACCCGCATCATTATACAGGAAAATATCTACGAATCGTTCATGACAGCATTCTTGGAGAAAGTCGAGAGTATCAGACAGCGGATGGGTGACCGTGAGTCTCGCGATATCTCTTCTATGCGCTCATGAATCGTTGTCTCTCGAAGCTATGGACGAAAGATGCTCTATGGGCTCTATCATATCTCCCCGCCACCTGGATAGGATCGATAACATAGTTGCGCGACGGCAGTTGGGCACAATTTTGACTGGCGGACAGCGTATGATGGGGAAGTCGTCCCTCGACAATTTTGATTTCTCTTGCGGGAGCTTCTATCCGCCCACGGTAATCACGGATGTCGATGTCGAACATGAATTATGGCAAGAGGAAATATTCGGCCCGGTGGTGGTTGTGAAAAAATTCTCCGTGAGTCACATAGATATCGTGATGCACGCTGGATTTTCCGACACTGAGTTCGTTCTTAGACCGAATCTGATGGAGTCAGACTCGCTAATGCTTCCAAGTACGGGCTGGGAGCCGGAGTCTGGACTCGGGATGTGTCAAGGGCGCATCGCGTTGCTGCTGACGTTGAAGCTGGTCTTGTTTGGATCAACACTCATCACCGTAATGATCCCAGCTCTCCATGGTGAGTAACTCAGTCGATGGTTGTATTAGCTCAATCTCAGAGAGGTACCTAAGGGGCGGTATGAAAGAGAGCGGCATAGGTCGGGAAAATGGTCTTGAGGCATTAGAAGCTTGTGAGTCTCACTAGCCTCCTCACTGGTACTGGACTCGATACGTTGTATAGACTCACAGAGCAAATCGGTCATCGTGAACGTGGCGCCGCCTGATGAGTCTCGACAAACTGACGACTGGTTTGCGGATAGTGTGGAACAAAGGAGATATGGGTAATGTGATGTCCATGGTCAGTTCATCGAGTCGCGTTCCGTACAAGGTGGTATGTATGCGTCTACAGTGTATATTATTACTTCAGGATACATGTTTAGTCGCCCACAAGGAGAAATGGACAATATAAATTTCAAAGCGATTTCAAAGAGGTCGTCATCCGGTTGTCTTAACAGCCTCCTTCATTGTTGGCTATTCAACCAATGGAGATGAGTTAAGCTCTTCATTAAATTGTGTGATCGCATACCTCGGCAAGCTCTGTAGGGGACTCATCAACGAAATCTGGAACCTTGTTGAGGTCCGTAAGATACGAGGGGCCCTCTTCCTCTTCCTCAAGTTGTAGGGCATCCAGTTCTGCAACAAGTGTGACGCTTTGACATAACCTAGACGAAAAACAATGTATGTCGTACCTGCCTCAAGATCTGCTTCGTCAATCTCATCTGGCACAGCATATGATCGACCCAGTGACTCTTGTATTTCGTTCGCCTGTTCAAGAAGTTCTTCCATATCATAATGCATATTCTAAGAAGAAATGCATGAGTCATGGATGGTGCTGGAGACACAAAACAAACCTCGATCTTGTCAATATCGATCTTTCCGTACTGTTTGCGCAACTCATTGTTGGCCAACTTCATAGCATCCACGGTGGCCATTGTATTCCGTAGGTTATCAGTAGTGAGGGCAGCGGACTCCATATTGAATGTTTGCTGCTGGAGCTGGCTAAGCTGTCCTTCATACAGCTTCTTCTGCTGCAGTACTCGCATAGCTCGCTGCTGGATAGCATTCTGTGCGCGGTGCACACGCATAGTATGACGTGATTGATTAGCAGGGGCAAGAACCGGTGGAGGTGGATGCGTACTTTACCGGGTCCATTGCGCAGCTTGCTCATTTGTTCCTTGTAACGCATGAGTTCTCCATCCAGCTTCTTGATTTTGACTTCCACAGAGGCAATGCGAGCATCTGTCTGTTGTTAGTAGGTTAGCCTGACATCTGTATTGATAATGGCCTGCTCACTGAATTGATGGCATCCTGGAGGGTCGGTTTTGGCTTCTTGGTTGCAGAAGAGCCAAATATGCGATTCATGATGGTTCGTATATAGTGTACAGATGAGTCGAAGGAGGTGAGTGGTGCCGCTGTGCGTAGTTGATGCTTCTCGGGGCTAATATTCCCAAAGTGGCATATCAAGTCTGCACCCGAGAAATAAGTTACTTCAAGAAACTGTCTGCGCGAAACCGCCCCGAGCAGAAATTCAGACTAATTTTGCCTCTCGGTCATTTTTTCGACATCCAACAAACGATTCAGTACTCAGAGTTATAGTGGATACAAGATTCTGCGAGCAGGTAAGTATTCATACAATACATTAACCTCCAAAACACGATACAGTTTTAAGAAACGGGATGCATGCCAGTGCAATCGTCGTATCACAGACATTACGTCTATCACCTACTCATTCCGATCAAGATTCCAAGAGGGCTCGCAGTCAGAAGAGGAATGGTCAGTTCCTCGATAGCGGGTACAGCAACTGGTTCATCCGCCGACTCCCCGCTGGCAGATGGAGCCTGCCGCTGCAGAGTGTACTGCACTCCAACCTCGAATGGGAACTCGATGTCCGAACGCCAAAATTCCCAATACTTTTTGAGGTCTATCAGATTCGCTTCAATGTTCCGACCGTACATCCAGTGCGCGCTGGCGCATCCTTCGAACCACCGTTCGGTACGTCCGTATACATGCGAGACGATCCATTCCCGGGCACTCTCAATTCTGCTGGGTTGATTCATCATGTCGTAGATGGCGCTACGCAGTTCCGCCTGGCGGGACCAGGGAATGGGCTCATTCAAGATTGGGCGGCTGATGAGCCAGAGTGGCATTCGCGCGCATGACCACAGTGGCGCGCGGAATGAGTGTTCCCACCCTGTGCAAAGCACGAGCTCGACATCTGAGTCGGGAGAGCGAAGGTTCCCATCTTTATCAGGCAGGAACCGGACGAGGAAGCGATACATCTGCATGTCACCGTGACAGATGCCAAATTTCCTGTTTTGCATAATCGAATAGGCCTCTTCCCTCGCTGGGCGAGAGAGCGTTCCTGGGATATAGAATCCTCCGATATGGTGTGTAACCAAACTAGCCATTCGTCGGAAGGTTTCTCTGGTTTGCTTTGCGTCTTCTGTTGTTAGCAGCGGGTTTTCTGCAAATCCTGTGTCGAGGGTTTCGGGCCTAATTTTTTCAGGGTTGATGAAAAGGCGCTCAACGCGCCAGCACAGCGCTGTAAGATAGTCAGCATTAGTGGGTAGTGCACCTTGTGGGGTCATTGTATCTAGCGGTCGCTCGTTAAACGGGCGTGACAACAACAATGGCCCGACCCCGAGAGGTCGTTGGCGTTGCTGTCCCTCCTGTAGGAGGACGCTGGATACACAAGTGTTGATTCCTGTACCAAGAAGGTCGGTGCAAATCAAGCTTCCGCGGGTGTTGAACAATTTCAACAGCAGGTCGGCAAGCTTGCCACAGACTTTGAGTTCCTCGTCGGGCGAAAGGGTGGGCCACACGTCATGAAGATTCTCGCCGGGTATCTGTGCACAAAAGAGTGGCAATGTAGCAGAGCTACTGTTGAACTGTTGGTTTACGCTACCTTTTCCATGAGGACTACCTCAGCTCCAATGTCATTAGGTAGGAGATCCTTGTAACCGTAGATCTTCGGCACTTCGATCTTCGAAGACGAACCTCTGACAGTCGTCATCATGCCTATCTGTAGGGAGCGGGGTAAGTACGCTCGCTAATAGGCACTGTTAATATTATATGGCGTACCACAGCTTGCGTTGTTAGCGACTTGCGCCCGCGAGGAAAATATGCCATCATTGTATGTGGCCCGAGGGGTAAGGAGGCGCGTTCAAACGTTATCTGGATCATCTATACACCCAGGTGAGGTCCGAATAGTTAACTGTGAAGGGAGCAACCTGACCTTCTCTCCTGCCCATTTGACATCTTCGACGCTGGCTACCACCGGGCTTAGCTTTTTGGGAGCTCGTCTACCTGTCGCTCTGGGAGGATGTTCCGCTGCTGCAGTGGCGACGGCGAATTTCCTCAAGGCGTTGATGTTGACGTGGGGGAAAAAGGTGGACATGGCGTTTGGGGAAGTCAACCTGGAACATGGATATATTTTATACCGCTGGATAACACGAGGTAAGTCAGTCAGCTAATTAATTTGTCGCCCACCTGCTTGTTCAAAAGGGAATTGGATGACTGGTTTTGTCAGAAAGCAAGCTGCGGAGGCCAATTTTTTGTTGTCTGAGGCTGCGTCATGATAGGTGGCGGGGCGTGGATTTTCTCCTGTACTAACCTGGTTAATTTACGGCTTCCCGATAGCCATTGATTTGCCCCCAGCTTCGCAACCTCGATACTCTTTGGCATTTGCCAGTGGTATCAGCTGTTCCTCCAGGGAATTTGTTGCGCCTACAAAGGCCAAAATACCTTATTTAATCTCCCCCATCTGGTGAAAAAATGCTGCGTTATCAGAAGGCGAGGGCGATGCTGTGGCGTCGAGATAATCAGTCCCTTACCTTTTTATTTTCGCCATCGAGTGCATAGCACCCCCTGGATCCCACCGTGCGTGCACAAGAACAAGGAGACCCAGCAGAAGGCGAGGCATGAACTAGTCCAGTCACCCATTCAGCACCTAAGCTCTTATCTTGTTCATGATCATATTTACCCCCATCAACGGACGTAAATGCAAAAATGCCTCCGCTGCTGCTTACGTCTGTATAGTTGCCGGTTCATGCACTATGAAGCTCAACGTTCAATAAGTATTCAACCACGGGGGCATCGCCCAAGCCCTCTCAGTTTCTGTCAGGCCTCCCTGTGCAAACTTAACTTTGTCCCCTCCTCAAATTCGTCTCCGAAGGTTTACTTTTTCACGCCCGAAATTATGGTTACCACGTTTTGATTAGCCTTTCATAAAGTGCGCACTTCCGCACGCCACAACTGGTTATTTTTTCCGGGTCCCAAGTTATTTGCAATTATCTGTGTGCGCCCACAATGGACACCTTCTAAGTCAATTTTTACTTCCGGTTCAAGATCGACGACTCGTCAGGAGTTTCGTTATTATTCAAGGCCACGATGAGAAACCTGTGTCGAGATCCCAAAGTGCATGCCACTAATGCTATTCTGGTATCTCTATGTCAAAGGGTCCAGGCGTTGTTGGGGCCGTGAGTATTAGAAGTAGAAGGATTTCATCATATTGATCCGAATATTAAGACAACTAGCAGGTCCCAAGAGTGGTATAAGTACCGGACTCCGCTGTAGGTGCTACCATCCTCAGAGCTCACAAATGTTGTATCAATGCAACGGCATGTTAGGGGAAATGTCGGCAAGTGTGTAACAGAATCTAGAGAACAGACTTAAGATAGGAATCCTCTTACTGCCCCTCCAACATTCAATACGTCGAGCCTGCGCATACAGGTAAAATAGTCAGTAAATTGATTAGCGCGCAATGTCAGCAACAGACGCATGAAGAGCGGCAAAGGCATGAACTCTAATTTGCGGTTTATAGTTGCCAGATTAATGTTCGCAGCATGCGATCTCCACCCAACCAGGAAACTTGAAAGGTGAAAAAATGACACTCACAAGAAGGTGTCATGTCCCCAGACACCGCCAAGCTCAAAGTAGCTGACTTGTGTGTTGCCAGCCGTACGAACCGCATCGACGAGCTCACGCTGCTGTTCGACTGGAAAGAGGATATCGCTCTGGACCCCGAGTACCAGCATTGGTATCGAGGTCAGCGGTCTGAGACCGGCAACGAGATCCGGAAAATGAGGTGGATAGTGCAAGGGTGGCGGGTGAGATTTCGAGGCTAAAGCGGGTTGTATTGTGGTTGGGGGATGTGATGGTGATGATTGTGTTGCAGGGGCCATTCTGAGCTCTTGAAGAGCAGGAAGGGTGAGATCAAAGAGATCCATTGCCTTCGAGATGTAAAGGAGGGAATTGGCATCATACTTCAGGCAGAATTGCTCTCCCTACACGAAAAATATCGGTGAGTTCAACTGTTATTCAAGTGGATAGGCACTGACTTGATGGTCTAAATAGGTTTCAATGAGGAAGTCAGGACATAGTGTCGGGGATCGCGTATGAGGTGGGCTCTGTCCATCTTTCAGCTCCCGAAGTTTCCTTCCAAATCTTTGGTCCCATTCAGGACCCGAGCGGTACGTGATGGTTGCTATTTCTACCAATCGATGATCTTTATTTTATGATGTGGGTTTTAGTATTGTACGGAAACTTACGACGAGCTAACTTCATTCCTGTATGTGGTGGTAATTGGTCGTAATAAAAGCCATTGTTCCAATTTGGATCAGCCATGAGGACTAAGGTGTCGTTAGCCAAAAAATATATATAACAAGATTGGCCGAACAACAGACCACTACGTTGAGCATGACGCATTGCAATGCTACCTGGGCTGCTCCTTGCGGTGCCACTAATGCTCACAATCTTGCCTACACGGTCTGGGAAGAGCCATCCTGCGGCAAGGCTTAGCATCCCGCCCATGGATGAGCCGACACTGGCGTACAACTTCTGCACGCCCAGATAATCCAGTAGCTTGAATTGGGCGTGCACCATGTCAAAAAGGGACAAGATGGGGAATCGAGTCGCGTATGGTTGGCCGTCTAGATTCAAAGAAGAAGGACCGGTGGAGCCATAACACCCTCCCAGCACATTTGTGCATATTACGAAGAACTGGTTCGTGTCGAGCGCGCGACCTGGGCCAATGAACTTTTCCCACCAGCCCTCCGTTGCATTGAGCTCTGTGGAGGCAGCATGGGATGATGCAGAGAGACCGGTATGTAGTAAGATGACATTATCGCGGGATGGAGACAATGTGCCCCAAGTTTCATATGCAATGTCAAATGACGGCAAGGTAGACCCATACGTCAGTTCAAGGGGGTTCGGATAGTGGTAAGTACTATATGACAGTGGACACGGGCGAGCGTAGGGAGGCTCGGGACCCGTATCGCTTGTTTGGGAGTAACGGTTGAACGAGGATGCCAATATCTTGGATTCACGAGCTGCATGAGCATCGACACAAGGAAAAGAGGGGGGTTGTGGAGCGGTTGCGAATGTTGCTTGGTGTCGGAGGAAAGCAAGCCTCAGCTGGGGTGCTTTGGATAAATTTCTGGCGATAAAATTCATGGTTGGGTACGGAAGACCGTCGTATGCTCGGAGCGCCCATCGTGGTGTTTCGATGAGAAACGAATGGCGCAACTTGGATAACCACGTGCTACGAACCTAACCCTAGAATAGGGTCTGACCCAAATCTGGTTTAAGTTTCATACAAAGTAAGTACTTCCCGTTACTTACCGTCGGTTGACTGTCCAGGACATTTGGTGGGTGGTTCGTCGTTCAAGGGCTCGTCGACGCTCGTCGTCCAAGGTGATCTCAACGTGTTTTTGTGAGTAATATTCCCTCGTTTGTTCCCCTTCGCATACCTGCCTTGCCTACAACACGTGTTTTCCTTTCCTTTAGCTGAGCCAACTCATCCATTCTCCGAGTCACTCCGCGACAGTGCTCTTCCAGAGTAGAGACAGACGCTCTCCAGCTCAGTCAAAAGGTGTCTTGTATGTTGTCCTGTATTTTTCGTGATAACCATGTTTCAACTGATCCCTGCACAGCTTAGCCCCGAACCCAGCTCCACCACTTGTTTCCTAAAGTTGTAGCTGATGCCTAGGTCAAATCATTAGTACAAAGAAAACATTGCGCGCATTTAAATCATGACAACCATTCCCCTTGCCCCATTGTCTCTCGAGCCTGAAGCCAATCGCCCCGCGCGAAAGGAGAACAAGGTGGGTCCCGTCACTGGCAATTCGGCCAATACATCATCGTTCTTCCACATACGACCTTATACATTGTACCATCAGTTCGTTGCCTTCTTTCGCTCTCGCTCTCGTTCTCGCACCCGATCCCGCCCCAAGTCGAGTCCCAATTCGAGTGCTGCGCAGTCCACTACAGAGTTACAAGCTCTGCCCACATTGCCTAAGCCTCACATCAGTCATGCGCGTTCCACCAGCCTGGCTAATGAACCAGGCCATACAGGCCACGCCAGTACGGCTCATACAGCAACCCAGCCAATTCTCAAGCCAGCCACGCGTATTTCGTCACGCCCGATATCATCTACTACCACCGCCACACACTCCACGATCACCCCTCTTCCTTCCGACTCTATCAGAAGAAGACAAAGACTGACACGCAATGTTTACTCGCACGACTACCAAGGAGAATATCCCGATCATCAAGCCAACGAAGATCCTGCCACGTCTCACGATGATCACGATTCCACACCACGTTCAGATACCCCTTCTTCTATCAACCAACGGCGGAAGCTAGAGCTACTGTCTATTTTTGGTATTGGCCTGTCAAGGAAATCATCGTCCAATTCGTCTCGAAAACCGTCACCAGGAAGCTCCAACCGCAAAGTCTCATCTTCTACCCTCTCCCAAAAGGAGACGGAGAGCAAACCCTCTCGCAAACGGTCATTCAGGCTCAACTCTAGACCAAGCACTCCGAAGTCTGTCGACGAACCGCGCTTCATGAAGACATCCACCAGCATGCTCCCCACACCTTCCAGTCCCCTGCCACTGTCTGCCAGTCCCCGCAGACTTTCATTTGGATTGACCTCAAGTTCTCGCGCACATACCCCAATGACATCATCCGGTCACCTCCCCCTAGCTCATTCGTCACGTCATGGTAAACGGCACTCTGTTGGGTCTCACGACACCGCTCATGACAGTGCTGTTGCGTTACCTGATGATCATTCAGACGGTGCTGTCTCGTCAAGTCACTTGGACGTAAAGTCCGGTTCAACAACAGACGCCTCAAAGCTTAGTCACACTGGCAGATCTCGTAAAGGTAAAGAGCAAGAACGTGATAATTCGAAGTGGTCGCCAACGCGCAAGACATCTCGCACGGATGGCTCGCGCCTTGGTGCATTTCACTCATTATCAGAAGAGGCACATCTCATCGTCAACATATCCCCACCGCAAAACGAGGTGTCAGCGTTGCACACGGTGGAGTCAATGTCTTCTGAAGAAGACATAGCAGAGCCACTGCCTGTGATTCGTGCACCACAGGCAAGATCAGCCATACCACAAATCATTCATACCCCACCGACTCCGCAGAGAGCTGCGGAAGTAGAACGTCTAGTGCGGCCCGCTACAACGCCACCAAGGTTGAGCGGAGGAAAGGGGAGGCCGCGCGAAGTTGTGCTTAGCCAGGAGGCAGTCGCTGTTCACAACGAGCTTCCAAAGTTGCATGCACGGCCGCCCGCTCAAGGGGATTCTGGGCACAACCCACGCATACGTAACAGATTCTCACCACGATTGTTCGGGAGTAAAGATTTATCCAGGGAGAAAGAAAGCAGAAAGCAACAGCCCGGTGGTGGTCATGATCCCGCTCATTCTGCAGGACTTGTGGGTCCACCGCGCAATATAACCAGCCATCGCATCAAACACGGAAGTTTCGACTTTGAGAGGCCCGTCTCTAGCCTAAACAGGAGCAACTCGACAGTGAATGCATCGGCAGTGAAAGGCGAAGGCTCGACTCAATCTCGGAAAAATGGTGTCGCGACTCATCGGCCAATAGCTTTAGAGCGGACTACGTCATCATCATCTGGCAAGTCTCGAACATATGCATACCATCCTGCTCGACCCGACTCTCCCATGTTAGCCCAGCTCTCCCCACATCACACTGGTGAAACCTCGGTTATTTCCTTCTCATCTCAATCAGCGCAATCTAAGTCGACGGGAAAGAATTCTACTCCAGTTCCCGGACAATCATCCAGTTGGGGACGCTCATCAGGTAGACGAGCTCAGCGCACGTCGCATGGACCATTCCCTTTCGAGCCGGCTGCATCGACGCCAAATTCTCCCTTACCGACCTCCTCTGCGCTACCCCGTTATTCACCTAAATCATCCTCACATAGAGTGGAGTTTGAGGTACCAGAAGAACCTGCCTCAATGCCTACTAGCTCTCCTCTACGGTGTGAGTTTGGGCACGGGGGAGGATCTCTACGTGACAATAGCCAAAGCGCTCGTGCTCGCGGACAACACGCACGCGAACAACGCATCGAGAAGAAGGGTAAAGGTCGTTCCCTCGATCTTAACCTTGGTTTATCTTGGGCTCCCAATCGCGTTCGTCAAGAAGCTGTCATGCCTGGACTTCTCCTTTCGCAAGCCGTCTCTCGGAAACATGAGGAAGAGCGGCGTGGGAAGGATGTCACGAAAGTCTTTGAGAACGTGCTCTCGGAATCTGGTTTCGAGACGTTCAAGAAGTGTTAGTACTACTTTACGCTTTATATCTCTTATCTTGTTACTGTGGACAACCTTGTCTGACCGTGATTGATTCCCTGTGCAGATGTTCACCGATTTGACGCGCACCTGATACCCTTAGAAGGCCCTCGAGGACTCCTAGCGCGGATTGAAAAATTACTCACCGCCTCCCAGATATCACAGACAGAAAAGGCAGAGCTGCTGGCCCAGTTCGCTCGGTTCGTAGAGGGGCATAGCGATGATTGACGCATAATATATCTATTGGGTTCTGAGAGATGAGTAAATTTTTGACTATATTAACGTTTTTCGTCACAGTTTCACATACCACGCATTGCCTTTATTACACCTGCACCTGTGCCACACAACCTTCTTTATCACTTCTATATTCACGCATTCACCTTACAGAGCCCTTTTTTATGTTCATCGTCACGATCTGCACGCATTTTCTGTATCGATTCTATATGCTTTCATGCTATGATCCTGTTTTGCAGTGATTTAGGCCCTACGTCCTATGATATCAGTTCCGTTTAATGGAAATTTTGGTGATGACTTGTATCCCTCGCAGATTTTTGCGCCTTTTTGCTTCTAAGCCTGAGTTCAAAGGCAGATCGAACAGCACAGTGAATGACATGTACACTTTTTCTGTGGATCTCACGTTGTATAACTTCACGCCCCAGCCTTACTAGCTACGCAAAAGGCAGCGACATATGGACCCTCTGAGATCTCTCCAGTCGCCCCGTAGCCTGCAGGATTGTATTTTTAACCTTGTTACTGTGAAAGGGCAGCGACGTTAGGCCCTTTCTCTCTGCTCTATCTCCGCAAATACCTCAATCTGCATGCTCATCTGTGCTGCGCAAGTCAAGCTTGAGTTCTAAGCCTGAGAAGGCCGCCCACATCTAGATCCGCGGAATCCCGAAGTTGATCTGAACGAAAGGATGGAAGCACACTCACACTAATGGACATCCTCAAGCAGACTTTTGGTTTGGAACGATTCTCCAAGGGTCTTAGTGCAAATTCATATCTGAGTTCAAGAACCAAAGTTACCTGCGGAGCTAGAACCGTCATCGAGAAACATGGCAGGAAAGCAGGCCTTGGGCCTTGTGTAGTTGCAAGTGATGTATGGCTGAGTGAGGACGAAGCAACCAAAGGTTGCCAAAGCACTCATTCTGATACCATCGGGTATTTGCGAATCCTAGATATTAACCGACAAAATATAGTGTTGAATCCCGCCAAATCACAGAATCGCAAGAAAAGCAGATTTTGGACCATCCATTTCAACTCCCACCACTGGTAAGTGACCAGTCACTATTATGCCGCCATGCACATACTGGTTTTAAGTCTAGGTGTGTATGAATCGGCCGGATCTTTGAGTCAAAACCTCCAATCTTTGCTGGATGTCTCTAATTTCCTTTAAAATAGTAGCTTCGCTCGACTATGGAGACGTCAGTGGACAATTCAGAAAAAAAGCTGAGCACTTACTTGGGTCGTGTCAGGGAAGCTCTTGATGAGGTCATCAAAGGCAACTTTAGTGATCTCCAAGCCTTGCTCTGCGTCTGACCCCTCGACTACAGGATTCAGAACAAAAGGGTCCTGCGTGTCGACCTCGTCTTCTACACGCAGCCAGTTGACCATCCACGACTGTTTCATACTTGATGTCTCATAAAGCGCAATGATAGTCAATGGAATGAAGAAAATAACGCGCATAACGACTCGATTGAGCTACCAAGAGGTCAGTGGAACAGATGGTAAACTGAAGAATCGTCCGTGCCTTTGCATATGACTCTGTTTTCACGGTGAATATTCTCAAAGAGCAGTTAATAATTGCGAGAGGCTGCAGCAAAAAGTAGAGAACTCACTCGAAGGGTGCCACAAAGAAAAACTCCACTAGATTGAATGGCGCGGGATAGACATATGAATCAGGGGCTCGGGTCATGGCAACGGTTTTTCCGGCATAGAACGTCATATACTCTGCTTCAGCATCATCGACAACCTAACCATTTGATGAGTCCATGAGATATCATGAAAAGGATGGAATACCGACGTCAGAGTACGCAGAGGAGAACAAAGAAATGAGCACGTTGAGCAAGATAATCGCTGTTGTAATATTCCAGCTGAAATAGAGTTTGTGAATAAGGAAGCACACAAACCATCAGACGGGCACTAACAGATAATACAATGCAAGTCCCACGGGGCTGCGAACGATATTGTTCAGAGGCTTTCAAAAGATGAATAATAGACCGTACCTGGCTGAGAATCTGTCGTAATTGGGAGACCTACAGGAATTTTCAGGAATTGCTCAGAATTTGGAGAAAGTAAAAATTCAAACTGACTGAAGTAAGCCTTGAACAAGGACATGTATAACCTAACCAACATTAGACAGGGTTAAGAGAGAAACGGTCGCACATACAACTGATGCATTTTCACTTTCGCCGTCAGCAGCATCTAGAGCATATAGACCCTGCCAAAAGCCAATCCCGAGTACCGATAATAGCTGCACAACAGTGAAGGAATTGGGTGATCATGTGCCAAAAGGAGACGAACCGCGAAGAAGATGCCTGATTCTTGTAGCATGCGAGCCACGCATATTTGCATTGTTCCGACGTATCTGCAAATTCATAAATACTTTATACATGTACGACGCGATATACACTTACTGGTAACCATCAAAGATCGTGATGAGCTCTGGTATGAGAATCCGTGAGTTAAAGGAACATCGATATATCTGTGGAGCTCAACTTATCCTAAATCAATTGGTTAGACATTTTGTCTCATGAATATTCAAGAATCGGCAAACCATATGAAGGGAGCAACGAAACTCAAGACTTGAAAGCTCCTGAAGCGTAGATTGCTGGATTGATCTCCAGTGGTGTAATAACCAGTGATGCGAAGCAAAAATGCAGCAAGCAATAAGGAATCCGTTATGAAGGCAACAACATTCCAGAATCCGAAGGCGCGGTATGTCGCATATCTGAATAGTTTGTAGAACTGTGTTGACTGGTAAAACTTCGCAGCTGGTTGGAACGCAAGAAAATCACCCTATTTATGTCTGGAACAAAACTCAGCACCATTCAAACATCAACTGGATTTCCTCACCTTCAAGTGAGAATGCCAGCGCCATAATGTACAGTATAGTTTCCCAAACATCAACCACCCCATGATCGGGGTCAAGTCGCTCCAGCGGTTGACGAACTTCGAAGTAGGTTGAGTATGACTAGTTGATCTGTGATGAGATTATTCTCACCGGCTTGAGAGTACACAATGAGGAAAAAAAACCAAATCTGTCGGAACATGTCAAGCTAATGCTTATTCGCCCAATGCATGACGAACCATGATGCGAAGGATATTCTGATACCTGTACCCAAGTGAGGCTAAGTTACCATATGCAGCTAAAGTGTCTCATACCGGGGAACGGAAATCCGTGTAGGGTCCACGTGACCCCAGAAACCAGTTTGCCGCGATTTGTGGTAGGATACATCTGTCGGTCGTTGAGTGTGGAAATTGAACAGCCATCTACTGGCTCACACTGAATATCATCCTGCTCGGTTAATGTCTGGATGAGCTCTCCGTTCCACAAAGCCCGAACAACTGAAGGCAATGATCACCATGCCTGACTGATAGGTTACCTTAGGACAACTCACCACCCTGCGCTTCGGTAGAAGATAAAAATATTGTACTATGTAGCACCATGTAAGAGCATTGTATAGATCTCTCCAAAGGACCAACCAATGTGTGTCGATAGCAATTTCAAGAGCACTAGAGGCCTCACTGATGTCGCCATCGGCCTCGATATGTCTATACCGAGTAGACATGAGAGATTTGACTTTCTCAGCCGAACTTTGGTGAACAATGCGACGAGCTAGAACTTCGCATGCAATGGCTGTTGAAGTGTTCATAAAAGGTCGCCCTCGCATAACAATAACAGTTCTCCTTACCTCTTCCTCGGTTCTCGCCGAAGTCTGCAGGGTTGCGATACGCCTCCATAATAAATTCAGCATGGGCACGAAGCAAGCAGTATGGAAGCTTTTGTGCAATGAGCAAAATGCGCTATTTCGGCACCATTGTAAGTTGCTCACCGCTTCGACAAAATCGCCTGCTGCGTCGGAGAAAGCAGATATAACGTTGGGCGTAATAATCCTGCTCGTCGGATCATTAATGCTCTTTTCATCGACTTCTACTGGAAGTAGCGTCGTTGTTAGCGCCCTGAGACGCTTGACAAGTTCTATGAAACGTTTAGGGAGTGACACGTAACAGGAGTAGATATGGCATACTTGTTAAGGTATCTGGAGTAGGTTTCTTCGACTGGGAAGATATAAGAGACGCCTGTTCATCGTCAATTTCTTGATTTTGATACATGGTTTATTGAACGTTACTCTATAGGCGTGCAATGATGACCCTAACCTAACTAGACCGTGGCTGTGCACCCACAACCTGTCCCGCTCGCGCCATCATGCCTGTGAGCGAGTTCTGTGGTAGTGTCCTGAAGTACGCTAACGATGGGCCGATGTCATAGGCATACCACTCTGCTTTGAATGATGTCCCTGATGCAAGGCAAATTGGCAACATGTCCATCTTGCCTATTAGGACCAAAATCCGTGGTCCTGCTCCGCTGGGTATGCCTTTACGACCTTACAGTGATCAATACCACCCCGCTGAATATCGCGCATGTAGCCGATCCAGAGCAAGGAGACATCGTAGATGAGACCATTGACCTATTCCGCGCCAATTCACTCTTCCGCAACTTTGAGATCAAAGGGCCTGCGGACCGACTGTTAATCATCCTCATTCTCTTTATCTCAGATTGCTTGGCGAAAATCGGGTCTGCTCGCACAGTACCAACACAGATTGAAGCATCAAAGATGTTGAATACATTATCAGTGGAGAGCTTCGCCATCCCAGGTGATGCTGGGTTCCCTCTGAACGCTCATTATGCTGCACCTGCGAGCAGAGCAGATGCAGGTACGCTCAATTGAATTATTGCAACCGAGTTCATAATGCATATGTCATGGCAGAGTATCTACGAACGTACTTGACGCAGGTTCGCCAGGAACTGGCAGCGCGTCTTGTGGAACGCCTGTATGCTGACGGGACTGGCAAGCCAAACAAGTGGTGGATGGCATTCCAGAAAAGAAGGTTCATGAACCGCAGTCTGGGCTCGTAGATCAAACGACAAAGTGTATATCCCGTCCCTATAAATCGGGTAATGTACTTTTCAGAATGGACAACTATATCGCTTTCATCTTTTCTTTTCATTGGGGTTCTTCTTCCCATACCCTATTTGTGGCATGTCTCCGCCTGCACGCAATGGTCGCCCTTTTCCTCCCGTCCCAACTCTCAGTATTTCCGGCATCCAATCAGGATCTGACCAGCCGCCAACTCTGACACCCCCCTCACCACCTCTATCAACCAGGCCCTTGATCATGTGCTGCTCCTCCCGTTCCCGTTTCCCGTCTGCTCGTTTTTTAGCGCGCATGTATCCTAGTTGGTCCTCGCGTAATATTAGACCTTCTCCAGGGCCTGTCTTTGCCGACCCAGCCTTGGGTGCAGGGATTGAATATTTTGTTCCCCTAACCTTATACTGGAAGTTCTTCTTTAGATGGACTTGCATTGCAGGAGCATCTGGTGATGCGTCGGGAGACGCAACAGTGACTGACGCCCGCATTAGTGTTGGGTTACCGCAAGACGGGCAAAACTGTTTTGAGTTGTCTTTGCAGATCCTAGTTTCAATGTGAGAACAAGGGGGCACAGATAAATGCGACCCGGTACTTACTTAAAGCAAGCATGGCATCGAAGAACCCAGCTCTTCACCTTCTGTATCCGCTTGCCTTCGGTCCCGACTAATGTCAGACCCATCTGCAGCAAGACATTCTGAACCGCAAAATCCCCAGTCATGCAACCGGCTAACACAAGTTCGTCGTCGTCCTCCTTTCGTCTCCGCCCTTTCTTAGCACCACCATCGGAAGGCAGTAGCTCCAGCGCTCGGGATTTGTGCAGTGCAACATTTTGAGGTGTAACCCATTCGCCCTCACCGTCATCCTCGCCAGAGGGATCCTCATATAGCGGCTGATCCGATGCTCCAGTCTTGCTGCTCGTAGGATGTTGTCTTTCATCCTCGTCCGCTACTCGTCGGAGTTCGATATCTAACGGTTCCCTCTCTTCACCTTCATCATTCTCACTATGGACATCCGAAGATGTATCGGGAGGAGAAGTCGGTGGGACTTGGACATCATCGTCAATTACATCGCCTGATGTACCATCGATAACCTCCACTTGGTTATTTTCATCGACCTGCGGATTTGCCGAGTTTTCACTATTTTTATCTGCAAGATCATGCTCTACGCTTTTGAGATCATCGGGTGTCGTAGATGATTCATCTAATGGTGTTGGTGTGGTATCGCTCTAATGGCCAGATGTTAGATCGAGGGAGTAGTAGACAGTGAAACTCGCCTGCTCGGTGTGACTCTCCGACAATGCCTTTTCACGCACGTGAAGCGAGTGGGTTAGCGCTAAAACACAGATGTCTGCGTGAGACAAGACGGCGTAATCTCCGGTCTTCTTTGCAAACTGCACCACTAGTGAGCAGGTAAGTAGGTAAGTAAACCAAAAAAAAAGCACAATATCTGGGCTAACCATAGGCGAGTGATGCAGGATCTGGGTTGCGTACTTCCACTCGGACACCCGCAGATAGTCCCAATCGTTCAAAGTGTTCCCTCGCGCGTTTGTCCTTGAGTTCATCCAGGACTTGAGGTACGGTGAGGTAGGTCTCGGCCAGACCCCTCAGCGGTGAAAGTGAAAGCAAAGGACCCGCATCTAAGACCAAGTTTTTGCAGCGAGGCTTTGATTCTGCCATCGAGGTGAAGTTTTGCAGCCCTGCTTCAGTGTGCTAAGTATTTACTGCTAATCCAGAGATTCATAAGATAGGAATCACTCAAACACGACCAACATCACGTGATAGGAATCGTCACGCTGCAAGCATTTTGA
>PVYE01006641.1:0-25694 GCA_002995055.1 Rhizopogon rudus
AGACGGAGGAATAATTAATTAATGAAGAACGAACATTGGTGGTGCCAGCCCTGACCGCAGGTGCAGAGCTGCGTCGATGATACTGTTTGAAATATTCATCACAGGTGCTGCTTTATCGCCTCCGTTGGCGAAAACGACGACTCCAACATCGTCGTCTGGAAGGAATGAGACCAGCGTAGACAATCCTGGAATCGATCCTGAGTGGTACACAACCTAGCGCTCTGACATTAGTCACCAGTCGTTAGCATTAACGGTTGAAATCCAATTACATCGTGTCCGAGGTACGAGTTCCGGAACCAACCTAATCCATACCCCTGAATCGAATGCTCGGAATCGACTGGAGTGCTGATGGATACAGCGTACGATTGCGATGCATTTCCGTACACTGATGACGGTATGACTGCGACGTTGTCATGCACACCCTCATTCAGCCACAATGCAACCCATTTGGACTGGATGATAAAAAAAAAGCATTATCAGTTAGTGAAAATAATGAAGGCGAAAAGTACTTGCCATGTCTACGGCGCTCGAGATTACACCACCTGCACCGGCCATTAGCATTACCATGTCTTCTGGGAACCACTCCGGCAGGAGCCTGCCGCTACTGGTCCATCCCTGAGTAAATTTGCCTGTCTTCGCAGCTTTCGCTGGTGAGAACGTCGAAGAGGACATTCCTAATGGCGTGAAGATCCGATCCTCCACAAAAGAAGTGTAGGTTTTTCCGGAGTAAGTTTCGACAATGTGTCCAGCTACCATGAACATCTGTTTGTAGATTGTGAGAATGCCTGGCACTACCGTTCTAAGACTATATTACCTGGTTGTTGTACGACCACTGTTCCCGGAGTTCGAAAGCTGGCCTTAGGTAGCGCAGCCGCGATACAGCTTCTTTAGGGCTCTCGTATGCCCCATACGCGGAGTCATGGCTAGTTCGAACTCAGTAGAATCTTGTATCGGAGTGAAAAAGCGGAGTAGGTCTCACCGAGGAAGGCCAGAGACGTGGGAGAGTATGTCCTTCATATTGGCTTTCCTGGACGCCCATTCGTCCATCAACTGCCATTCTCCTGGAAGGAGGTCTTGTATCGTGGTGTGCCAATTGAATTCCGTCAGAGTAGGAGGAAGCGGTGTGACATTTCGTCCATGTTCAAAGTCATCCATCAGAATGCCCAAGGCGCTCGCGCAGAAAGCCTTGGACACAGAGGCCATGTGGAATAATGTCTAGAAATGTAGCTTCAGATTTCATCCAGGAAGAAACTTGAGCAATTCGTACGTCCTGTGTTACACTCTCCCCGTCCTCTGTCCTGTTGCCCCATGAGTGGTATTCCGGTTCGCCAGACTTCGGGACAATTGCGACAGACAGCCCAGTGATGTTCCAAACGTCGAGGGTCTCCTGGATGGAGTTTGATAGCTCTGGTGTGATAACCTGGCCATTGTTTACCCCGACGGGTGAGAACCATACTTGGGAAGGATAGAACGTCTGGCTCAAGAAGCCTAACACCAGTCCAAATACCTTGGCCATGATGGTGTTGAGGACAAGATAGTAGGGAGGTTGTGACACATCTTGTGTCTGAGAGGAACTATTAACAGTATGGCCGCAGCAACATGGGGAAAACGCGATAAGAAGCCATCAGGAGTCCCCACGGGGGACCGGGTCGAAGCTGTTCAGTCATGTGCATGGCTACCGTGGACATATGGCAGTAAAGCATGCAATGTTCGGTTGTGCCCATCCATGGATTCATGTGACCTTCTCGAAGCTGCGGCATGGGTATGACATTCTGTATATATACCTAAGCATGATGTTCTCTTGCTTGGTGTATCCCCTACTCATGCGGGCAATAATGATATTGAAACTGAGTCCAGGACATGGTATATTCTGGATTCCGCGAGTCATTGAGAAGCTCAGAGAGAGTTGACCGGAGAAGCCTGACCTCGGGTTTTTTAGCGGTGATCAGCCCCTGCAGGACATCGCAGGGCCCATTGAATATGACCTGCCGGATAGACTGCATCTGAAGTTGTAAACATCAAAATTTGGAGGAGGGATAGCAAGTCGCATCTACTGGTTCTCAAGCTAACAGTGGCAAAGTCGAAACTCGACATGCACCGTGACAGCAGCAATAATAGCCCTCCGCTCCTGCATTTGAATACATGTGTCTAGAGTCCGGACGAACAATACAGATCATTGTCCAGGAGTCCCGGTGCTTTCAATAGGGAAAGGTCTAGAGCTAGGGCACACCACTTTGAAAGGTTCTATAGGAACTCGGCTCTGATAGTACCTGGGCGACTTGAGCCATTCTCGGACCAAGGCAGTGAATAGTAACGTGTAATACGGTCATCGACAACTTCTTTTCGCTTGAGAGTTATGCCACTGGCCAGTTCTCAACCGTTTATTTATGGTTGGCTTATCGCCGATTGTCACTGAAGTTGATAGACATCTTCATATCGCCCGTGACAGGGAAGTTCAACTGGCGTAAGAGCTATAAATGACATTTACTCGTTAACTGCAACGTTCCTACATCGTTACCTAGGATGCTCTTCTGCTGAAGTGGGATTCGGTGGTGGAGTAGTAGTTGCAGGTTTCAACGTTGTCTACAACCTAAGTTAACTGCGCAAGACGTCATGTTTTGTTGGAACCGAACTATTTAGTTACCTCATTTATTTGTCATATGATGAAATGCATCGAAGACCGTCTGGTCCGTGACGCGGCGTAGGCACTTCAAACTTTTGTCCGCAACTTGCCCCGATTGTTCCTTTGACCCTGCCAGTGGGATTCAGAACGCGGCGCGCAATTGGAAAATCGGCGTTTGCTTCATCTCTTTTCTACTGTGACACTTTCACGATTAGTCTTGTACACTCCTTGTACCCTTGTTTTTGGCTAACTTTTTTTGGTCTCCATCCTGTGATTCCACCAGTTGCAGGCATTTCTGTCTAACAGATTTCTCTCGCCATGCACCGCAATTTTTTCCACAAGTATGCAATTTTATGTGTCTTTTATTTCTTGCTCACAAATGGTATGCTTGCAGGATGTCAGCAATAACGCCTTCCAATCTCCCTCGAGCTACCTCTAACTGCGAGCCTGCTGACCCAGATAACACGCTTGATGACCGCCTTAACACGCTTCTCAACTCTTCTGGTGCAGGATATGTCCTGAGCCTTTGTCCAAGCACCCAATATCTAATTCAAGCTCCCATCCTCTTTGCGGCACCCAATCAAGAAATCAGCACTCTTGGTTACCCCACCGACGACACCAGGGCTGTCTTAGTGGTCAATGGCCCTGTCTCAAATGGTACTGGCCATACAACCGCTATAAATGGTCAATGCGCGAATTGCGGCGGCGTGAAGTTGCGCAACGTGCAGGTGTGTGACCGTTTTTTCACCTCCTCTGACGCTAACCGTCTCGCAGATAAATGGAACACGGGGCGGCGCACCTCCCATCAGTGGTGGCGCAAATATTGAAATGGGTGGTCCAAACTCAAACCAGCTGGTTGAATATGTACATTCATTTGACCCCAGAGGCTGGTCATGTCTCCATATCGCCGAAGGATCGTTGAACTGCAATAATGCTACAGTCCAGAACAATGATATCGGACCTGCAGGATCCGATTTGTTCCAGCAGTGGGCAGATGGAATTAGTATGGCATGCCAAAATAGTCTTGTTCGTAACAATATGATCAATAATCCGACCGATGGAGGCGTCGTATTATTTGGAGCCCCTGGTACCCGCGTTGAAAACAATACGATCTGGGTCGAGACTGTAAGTTTAAAACGTTCATGCCATTTTAGCTTCCTAATCACGATATATATTTAGAATACATTGCTCGGAGGAATCAACATGGTTGACGTCTCACCCTGGAGTGGTAATTACAAGGGGGTTGTGGTCACCAACAATTCAATTGCTGGTGGTTTTGCCTCTTCACCTGCTGAGGGGTCGGCGACTAAGGGTACAAATAACGAAGATGTCGTCATCAAGTAAGAGGAGCCATCTTATCTTCTCATGAATATGCTGACAATGATGATTCAGAATCGGTATTGCGATCGGTCCGCGCACCTGGTTCGGGTCCCAGTATGCCAATAACGTCAGCACTGGCGGGACAGTGCTTAACAACCAGCTCAGTGGTGCATTCAGCTACGGCATTGCTATGTCGTCTGCGACCAATTTTACGGTGGAGAATAATTTCCTCGTGGGGAACACTTCGTTTATTGGGGCGCGTGGTCCGAACTGCAGCACTGGCGATCCAACACCTTCTCCTGCAGCATTTGTTCTTGATATCAACAACACCGCGCAGTGCACAACCCAGTCAGACTTCCAGGATAACACGAATGGAGACGGTTTGACCTGTGTTCTCCCCCCTCCTGGCGGGGACTATTGGCCATTCGGTGGAAACCCTGACTCATCGTCGCCGCCTGTCGGTCCTGCCGAACCTTCGTCCTCGTCCTCGCCCTCGTCAAGTCACACATCTGCCGGCACGATAGTCGGTATTGTGGTGGGTGTCGTCGCTGGCCTCTTGTTTGTAGCCCTCCTTGCCTGGTATATCCGTAAATGGGCCTTAAAGCGTTCAGCTGATCGCTCTCACTTCAAGGCTACGCGGAGCGTCCCAAAGGGATTTGTTCGCAGTAAGGAACAATTCTGAGTCTCCAGGACATATCTACTTTCGCGCATTTTCCCTGTCTATATACCCATCCACTAGACTGTTTGTTATATTGTGCATGCACTTTTTTTCATCTCACACGACAACGCAAAGATTTCTACATTCTACTTGGATATTTCCACATTCTACCTGGATATTCCACCATCTCGTACACACTAGATTTTATTTTATCAGTGCCTAGTTGTACTTCAGTGAGGCCGCCACGAATACCTTATTAGAACGAACGAGACTAGCTGCGATGGAGTTTCAAACCAATTTATTCGCTCGAGAATGGTGACTAAGCAGACTCAGATGGTCAGTGGCGCGCATGATTTCCATTTCACCGGCGACTTTGCACAAGTCGTTTCTACGAAAGTCTACCGCAGACCTGAAAGTTTAGTTCAAGTCTCATCTTCAATTCACGCAGCAGTCATGACCACGGAGAAAGGGTAATCAAGACCTTAAATCGTTGAACAACCACGGAGCTGACACCCCGCTAGGTATCTTGGGGTCACACCTCCCATCTCGACCGCCGAATCGACTGAGAGGGAAAAGGAGGTCACATCGACGCTGATGGAAGAATTGAGACGACAGAATACTTTTGAGAGTGTCGACGAGTCCAGGCTCAGGTAGGATCACTACTTTTTTTGGTTGCTTTCGTTGCACGGTCGTTGCGCGGACAAAAGCGGACTCGCCGAGAATCTCGTGGACACTGCGCTATCATCAAAGATCATTGGATTGAACACGATACGCATTTCATGGTTTCTCGGGGTTATTTTTTCTGGTGTTCTAGCCTTTTCAGCGCATCCTCTGGAGGGGCGGGCGATGCTGAGGTCGCTTTTTCGATTTTTCGCAGGGAATCGGTACTCGGGCGAGTAGCTGCCGTCGTCAAAAAATTCGTGTACGAGGTGTCGCTGTCTCGTGGCCTTTCGGAAGTTGCGGCGAATGCCGCTGGAGGGAAGATATTCACCTTTGGTTCCTATCGTCTCGGAGTTCATAGCCCCGGGTCCGATATCGATACGCTCTGCGTCGTTCCCAAACATGTCTCACGCGAAGACTTCTTCGAAATATTTGAGAAAATGCTTACAGAGGTGGATGGTGTTACGGAGGTGTCTGTGAGTTTGATTCGTTAATGACTGTCTCCATAACATGGATTGACGATGGTACAAAGGGCGTTCCGGAGGCGTACGTTCCCATTATCAAGACAAAAATCTCAGGAATACCATTAGATTTCCTGCTGGCTCGTCTTGCGCTGTCATCTATACCAGATGATTTGTCACTGCAGGATGATAATCTCTTGCGAAATTTAGACGAGCGATGTGTGCGCAGTCTTGGAGGTAAGCTGTGCATCTCGTGTTGTTCCATGATACTCATTGGTGCCTAGGCTCAAGAGTGAATGATGAGATTCTGCGATTGGTGCCTAATGTTGAAGTTTATCGAGATTCACTCCGATGCATCAAGCTCTGGGCTCAACGTGAGTTCTTGGGATGACTTCGGGTAACGGATTTAGCTGATGCACTTTCAGGGAGAGCAATCTACTCGAATGTAAATGGATTCTTTGGCGGCGTCGCATGGGCAATCCTTGTTGCCCGAATATGTCAATTATATCCAAACGCTACTGCGGGGGCGATCGTCAGCCGATTTTTCATTATCATGTACCAGTGGTGCGAATGCTTCTGGAACTTCGTCTTGACATATACTTAGCTTATCAATGTTCAGGTCATGGCCGCAACCGGTGCTTCTGAAACAAATAGAAGAAGGACCATTGCAAGTTCGCGTATGGAATCCTAAAGTACATATCATTGCTTCTCACGAATCAGGCCCGGTGACTCATGCACTGTCCTAGCTGTATCCTGCAGATCGATCGCATAGGATGCCTATCATCACTCCTGCATATCCTGCAATGTGCTCAACTCACAATGTAACAGCGTCGACGCAGATGATTGTCACCGAAGAGTTTAAGAAAGGTGAGTCCACTCCCTTTAAGCCTGCTTTTTGTGGTCGTCTTATAGTTCTAAAGGAGCGGACATTGTGGATAAGGTCATCGTTGGCACAGCAAGTTGGTCAGAACTTTTCCAGAAACATGACTTCTTCCACAAGTATCGATATTACCTTCAAGTTATTGCGTCAACCGCCAGTGCCGATACGCAGATCAAGTGGTAAGAGTCCCTTTGTTTTGTGTGTTCCGGAAGTCTGCAAGTCATGTTCAGGGCAGGGACTGTCGAGTCTCGGATACGGCAACTGGTCATGAAGCTTGAATACGTTGATTCATTGATTCTCGCACATCCATTCATCAAGGGCTTTGATCAAGTCTCACATTGTATTACGGAAGAGGAGGTCAGACAGGTTGCACAGGGACAAATCTCTGATGCTGTCGCCAAACGAACGAAAGCTGACATTGAAGGTGTCGACGGTGCTAGTACAGTGTTCTCGACCACTTTCTACATTGGCCTTCTGATTGAACCCAAGCCACGTGCGTCCCTGGTTCCTATGCCTTTTCCTTCGCTTCCTTCACAGGCTGAACATCACGTTTTCTGGTTTGAAGTTAATGCGGTGGGTCCAAGGAAACTCGATATATCATATCCGACCACCGAGTTTTCAAAGCTCGTCAAGATGTGGGAGAAGTTCGATGAAGACTCAATGGGTCTTGTGGTACGGAACATCAAAAGGTCGTGCAATTTGATGCGGCAAGTGATCATTTCCAATCTCACTCATTTCACCAGTTCTGCTCTTCCCGACTACGTGTTCGACGAGGGCGAACGGCAACCCAAACAGGTGCTGAAACGTCCGAAGACTGGCAAAGTGGGTAATTCGGGTATTTTGCTCGGGCATTACTGACCTGCATCGTGCTGCATGTGAAGGGATCGGGCAAGTCGAGCAACACATCGCCTGATATGCCCAACAAGAAGAGACGGTTGGTACAGACTTACTCATATGCTTTCACCATTGATCTCGCGTGGCTGCGCGCTCAGCAGATCGGACATGACGCAAGATGGCGAGAATACTATTCCGGGCTTGTCGTTCTCAAGTGCGCCGCTACCTGGCGAAATCAACGGCGTGTATGCTCCTATCAACAGGGCCGTCAATGACATTAAGACTCCTCAACTTCCCCTTGGTGAAAACGCTGCCGTCGCCACGGGGGCGCAATAGAAAGATGGTCGCCTCACAGCACTGGTGCTGGTCCCTTGAACAACTTCTCCAAGCTCTAGCTTCGCTCCAGCTTGTTCGGTTTTGGGGGCTGCATACTGGCTGTGTGGTACCAGCAAGCCCAGTCTTTATTGCCGTGGCCTCATCCTACAGATGTTTGGTTTATTTACATTTTTCTACAGGGACCGAAGTTCATGACGAGATGCATTGGGCAAACGTTCAAACCTCAACAGCGCAGTGCAGTGGAATGAGTGCTTCACTTATGTCCGTTGGCTATATTGTTGCATGTCCCTTTCCAGTGTCTGCGCTACTTTTCACTTTTAATCACTCTCTCGAGTACGGTTGACATCAATCTTTCCTTTGTATTTCAGCATTTTAAAAGCCAGACACAATTTTGTATCGTAGCTTACGCATGAACTATAAATATTCTGCGATGTGGCAAGTCGTCAGTAAGTTGCAGTAACTTGTCGTGAAATTAGGAAGGAAGCGGCATAAGTGGGGTCCACGACCATATAGTCCTTGGGTCAACGATCATGACCCGGAAGATCTCGACGCGTGACCAACTGCGTTCACAGGTGGCTGGCGCTGACGAGGCACTAAGCATGGGTAATCTCGCCCTACGCGCGGTGAATCTGGATCGCGGACGCCCATCACGAGCTTTGAGCCCAGTGCCTCGAAGTTGAGACCAGCGCCAAGCTTGAAATCATCTGATTTCCATATGCGCTGGTAGATGTAGGATTCACCGGAAGAGATGGCGGAGGAGGCGGGAGACAGTGATACGAAGGGTGTGCGGAGCCAGACGCGTAGGCGGTGGGATGCGCCGAAGGGCGTTGAGGATACGGGTATGGTGCTGATAAGATAAGGCAAGTTCGTTGAAGATGTGATAGAGGGAGTGGAAAGGAGAACGTACTAGATCATGAATGTGACGATTTGTGGTTCGCACTCTAGTTTGAGGTAGCAATCTTCAAAGAGTGTGCGTCCGGCACCTCCGGCTTCGTATTCTAAGGAGAGACTGTACAGGCCGACTTCCACGATTTTCCATCTAAGTGGATTAAGAATGTCATGTTATGGGGACAGTGATGGGGAGGGACGAACTTTATGATGAAGCTGACGTGTGCGCGGCCAGCGATGCCCTGATATATTAGCATGTCTTGCGTTGCATTGCGCAGGACGGCGAATGAAGCGTCTCCGACACATCGAAAGTCGGGGTCTCTGCCAACCCAGAGATCATTATCGCTGAATATGCGGTGATCGATGCCTGCAGCACGGAGCCAAACGCGCAGGTGGTACAGACAACCAGCAGGTAAGCTCGTTCGTGGTGGGAAGATGCTGGTATGTCGTGAGCTTCCGTAAGACTTACGCCTTGGCATGTTAGGGCTTACAAGACAGAAAAGTCCAGCTGGCGTGGGTCTATTGATAATCTCAAGGTGACTGGAGAGCAGATGGCCCTTTCAACGTAGCCTGCCTTCATTGAGATTGAAAAAGAATAGTGATTTGGTTGATCTGCCGCTGGTTCAATGCTTGCCACTTAAGGTAAATTATGACGAGAGGAAGGTAAGGGGACGACGACGTACAGGACGAAGAATTGCAGGGGAGCAGACCCAGCATGTAGGTTGTAAGTGAATACCAATGATTCTTGGTCCATCTGCAAAAATGACTCTGAGAGACTGTGAAGGTCTGTTAGCAGCCGCCACAAATTTAAGGCCGTACTAAGGATAAAGAACGGACCTGGAAGCACCTAATGTTGCTAATGGCGGTCCACGATTTATACTGTTAACAATCGACACCGCATAAGGACATAAGGACATGAGAATCAATCAGCGACGGAAGAAGCTCTCGGAGACACAGCGCAAGTTACAATTTGCCTTCTCTCGCAGGGGGTTCGTAAACGGGGAGGGAAGCCTCCTCTTCCTCATGTCGGACCTGTCGGATGAGTGACCAGAGGCTTGAATGGGGATTCGGAAGCATGGGGATTGCAGGGAGGGAGTGATCGATGACGTTGAGTCCGTACTAATGGAAAGAAGCAGTTGAAGAGAATGATATCGAGAGTTTGCCGTCAACACATGGCATTCAGCGCACAGGTTCCTCAGCGTTATCTCATCGCGCTAGATCTGAGCTTAAGCAGCTCAGCTGACCATCCCATTCACCCTGCCCAGCCTGTGCCGTCATCATGATCATCAATTCAAAGCTGTGCTAGACACCTGAAATTTTCCAAGAAAGGAAGGTCTTAACTTGATGCTCATTCGACGTTGTCCATGGCGCTCTGTCCAACTGCACCAGCTCTGGCATCCACGACAAATCCACACTCGCGAAGCAATCCATGACAAACGCTGGCCTGGCTGGGAAGTCGTCGTGGGTATCGAAGTGCATGCCCAGATCAAGTCCCGCCGCAAGCTCTTTTCAGGTGCATTCATGTCCGGCTCGATGGCCATGTCCCGAGCTAATTCATCCTGAACAGAGTCGTTCACTTCTCGTCCGGGTGAGATACCTAATACAACTGTGTCCCCATACGATGCTGCGTTTCCCGGAACACTACCTGTAGGATTAACTCCCATTCACCCGGCGTTCAAACTGACTCCCGCATCTTAGACATTGAACCCAAAATGCGTGGAGTTGGCTGTTAGAACCGCGTTGGCACTTAATTCCGAAGTGCAGTTTCGTTCGGCATTCGACAGGAAACACTACTTTTACTCCGATCTCCCGGCAGGGTATCAAATAACTCAGCGTTATTGTGAGTTCAATTTACAATTTAAATGCAAAAATGCTGACAATATTATTCTTCCTATAAGCTCCGCTTGCCAATGGCGGCTATCTTAAACTCTCCAGAGGCGACATTGCAGTGGGCATCACACAGATACAGCTTGAACAGGTACGAGAGATATGGTTTTCAAGTGAACCGGAGCCGAAGCGTCTACAGGATACGGCTAAATCAACTTTCGATGGGCTTCGACGTACCTCACTTATTGACCTAAATAGAGCTGGCTCAGGTTTGATGGAGATAGTTTCAGAGCCGGATATGCGGTGAATCATTTTGATCTACATCACTGTCATCTGATAACTAATCCACATGCTTCAGATCACCCGAAGAGGCCGCAGATTATGTTCGGACATTGCAGGCCGTACTTCGCGCTGTTGGCTCGAGTGATGGAAACATGGAGCAGGTGGGTCTATCTCATGTAGTGAGGGACTCGCTCTAAACGTAATTTCTTGTAGGGGTCATTCCGCTGTGATGTGAACGTGTCTGTCAACAGACCTGGAGAGCCCCATGGTACCCGTTGTGAGATCAAAAATCTGAACAGTGTGAGGTTCATGATGGTCGCGATTAGTTAGTAAACTATTTGCTCCACCATTCTGAATTGTTACTAATGCTGTTGAACAGCCTCAGAAGTCTTTCGGCATATCGAGCTGCTCGAAAGCGGCTGCCTTGTTCCACAAGATACTAGAGGATTTGATGAGAACAAGGCCGAGACTTTCAAGCTTAGAAGCAAGGAAGATTCTCCTGATTATAGATACATGCCAGACCCAAACCTCCCACCATTGCTTATATCCGAGGTAACAGCATGCCTGCCCTTATTTCTGATCATGTCACTTAAAATATCATTACAGGAGTACATCAAGGTGATCCGGAAGACCATGCCGGAACTCCCTGATGCAACACGTGCCCGTTTGCTGAACCTTGGGCTATCTGAGCGTGATGCAGATGTGCTCATGACTGTTAATTCGGGTCGGGAGGTTGGATTTGATGGCGAACTTGGAAAGGGTGCTGTGGCTTACTTCGACGCTCTTGCGCAACACAGGGATCCAAAGGTCGTTGTCAACTGGTTTGTTGGTTTACTCTGATTGTAAAGTTGTATGCATATTTTTTTTTCGCCCCCAGGATGACGCATGAACTACTCGGGCAGTTGACTGCCCGGAGAGAAACCTTCAGCGACAATCCCGTATCTGTCGCGCAATTAGGAGAACTCATGGACCTGGTGCAGGATGGTAAAGTCACAGGTAGGACCCCTCTCTTCGTGCAGCTTCATATGTGTAAATCACTATCACCAGGGACTTCCGGAAAATCGTTATTGAAGCACATCATCACCAATCGATCTTCAGCAGCCCCCTCTGTTATCGCACAGGAGCTCTCTCTTGAGGCTGTATCTGGAAATGACACGGCTACCATCCAAACATGGTGTGCTGAAGCCATCGAAGCGCTTCCCGAGGAAGCGGAAGCCGTGCGCCGAGGCAATCCTCGTGTCCTCAACAAGCTCGTGGGAAAAGTCATGCAGCTCAGTCGCGGACGTGCCGATGCACAAAATGCACGCGTCGTGCTAGACGATATTTTGCGAAGATAACGAGAGTATGAATTAATCTCTAGAGTAATTTTTCATCACTCAGCAGTTTTGAATTGAAAGACTTAGCAAACCAGCGAGGAATATCTCTGTATCAGGAGGGAGAGGCAAGATTTCACCTACTGCTGAAAATCATAGGATGTTTTTATCCTCTAGACGCTACCAAGGCCGATCCAGAAATCATCATTCACTATTTTGACTTTCGGGTGAATGGATGATGAAATTGCGATGTCAAGTATGAATGCCCAAGGAGAATTGCCTTCGATGAGGTAAAGGAAGCATTGGATGCGCACACTTCGGGAACTTGATCATCATTTGCCAACTCCATTGGATGGACCGTAATCACTGCCACGGGCGACGGGTTCCTCGGCTAGCTTGCCAAAGATTGGATTGCTATGTAAGGGCTTTGTGCTATCTGCAGGCTGCTTGATATAATCACATCGAGATCTATGCACCTCCGTGCACATTGCAAGGATCATCAAATAATAAAAATACTTCTTGATTGATGATGCGCTGTAAACACAAGTTTTGGCTTCGTCGAGTCATCAAGGAGAATCAGAATCACGTGACGTAGGATTCAATGATGACCGCGGTTAGGCGCAAGGTGGCAGATCCGAGCCAGTGCACTCGTCCAACTTCCAGAGGTGCACCACACCGCTTCTCTCATTGCCCGCGCAGTCCGGTCAGTCGGTTGTAAATTGCAGACTCATGGGTAAGTCCTTCATCAAATGCCTATTTTGCATATCTCAGTCTTGCAGACACCGCTGTGGCAAAGCAGCTCGTAGACAAGATTTATGAGAAGAGAAAGGCAGCTGCTCTCGAACTAGAGAAGTGATTTAGTTTGTTTTCAGTTAATCATAATTCGTTGAGCGTTCTCTTAGACAGATTCGGGAATGCCATCTGCAAAATGACCGACGGCGTATAGACCAGATCATTGACCAGCTGGTGGATATGTTTAGCAATCCGACACATCCCCTTCACATCAGGAATGGAGGGCTCATTGGTCTCGCTGCCACAGCAATTGCCCTCAAGGTGGACGTTGCCCCGTACATGGACAAATTCATCGAACCCGTGCTGGCGTGTTTTACCGATCCAGAAAACAAAATCCGATATTTCTCAGCTGAATGTCTGTACAACATTGCCAAGGCGTCCAAGGGGGAGGTTCTTGTTTATTTCAATCCTATATTCGATGCCCTTAGTAAAGTGCGGTAGCTCCTCGCCATGTTTTGCATTCGACTAAGTTGAACTTCTCAGCTAGCCGCCGATTCAGAACTTTCAGTCAAGAATGGGGCGGAACTGCTTGATCGACTTCTGAAGGACATCGTGGCCGAGAGAGCTTCAGACTATATCCCAGAGACGGAGAAGATTCGCGACCCTGGCGACTCTCAGGAGCAGAGTATCCTAGTTGCTTACCCCGACGACCAGTCCTTAGGAGAAAGTGTGCATACTCCGAAGAAGGCATTTTCCCTCGCGCGCTTCATTCCACTTCTGCAAGACAGGATATATGTTCTTAGCCCATTCACACGAAGCTACCTCGTGTCTTGGATAACGGTACTCGACTCGGTCCCAGAGCTCGAACTCATAACATACCTCCCAGAGTTCCTAGATGGCCTCCTGTCAGTCTGAAAGGTTTGTGGTTCAAGTTTCTCGCTGATGCACCAGTCCAGGAAGTATTTGTCAGACCCCACCGAGGATGTACGTGTCGCCACGGAGAACATTCTTTCCGACTTCCTGCGTGAAATTAGAGACGTCAGTATAGTTCGCCAACGCAAAGAAGAACACGCGGAGTCCTCGGACCTACGACGCTCGGACGAGAAGCTTCCCGACATCACGATGTCTCACTCTGAACGCGCACTTTTCATCCCTGAAAGTGATTATGCTGATCACGATGGGGAGTACAGTATGAAGGATGAGCACAAATCAGAAGACTACCGTGGCACTGGAGGTAGGCCTTCATGTATGGCGTTTATCGACACTAACTGTTGTGTAGCCTTGATTCCCGGACAGGGTGTGCGGATAGACTATGCAGCTATCATAGAGATTCTCATACAACAACTTGACAACCAACGTAATCATTTTTGGTCTAAGCTAACATTGCATCATACTCATCCTTGCATCGCAGATGACGAAATCCAACAATCAACGGCCCTTCGTTGGATAGCCGAGTTCTTGACTTTTGTGCCCGATGTTATGGTACCCTTCACGCCTCGCCTCATCCCTGCTGTCCTTCCGAATCTAGCACATCATGTCCCAATGATCCAGTCGGCTGCACTCCGGACCAACAAGCTACTTTCGAGTGTCATCCAAACCCTCCCGGGGCCTGCAGAAGGCCCGTCCCGACAGAACACAACAGACAAGTCGACAGCGTTCACAGGTTCTCCAACTCCCACTGCGCAGTCATTGCAACCTTCACGACAGTCAACTATACAGCCACCAGTCAGAGATGGCTCTTCTCCAGAGTCGATGGGCGACCAGCCGTCTTCTTCATCGGATAAGACCACTGCGACCTTGACTCGGCCTCGCTCGAGGACAACGCAAAATCCTCCTGCAGAACCTCAGAGCAGACCTCAGTCGCGCTTGTCATCTAATAGTTTGTCGAGTGCTCAGCCACCCCCGCTTGCCCCTACCCCCATGGCTCCTTCCCCAGTGCAGGAGGAAGCAGATCAATTTAGTTATCAGGCGACGGTGAATGAGCTGACGATACAGTTTTTGAGCGAGCATGAACAAACCAGGGTTGCGGCACTAAAGTGGCTTATCATGCTGCACCAGAAGGCACCGAAGAAGGTGCGCTTGAATTCATGTGGGGATGGAATCTACGTAACTGATGGAATCCTTAGATTCTCGCAATGGATGATGGTACTTTCCCGGCATTGCTGAAGACTTTGTCAGATTCATCCGAAGAGGTATTCTAATGTGCATCGACTTGCATCGCGCAACTCATTCTTTCGTTAGGTCATCAAGCACGACCTGCAGCTCCTTGCGCAAATATCATCATCTTCGGAAGAGAGCTATTTCAAAGTCTTCATGATGAACCTTCTCGAGCTCTTCAGCACAGATAGGAAACTACTCGAGGCCCGTGGTAGCCTCATCATCCGCCAGCTGTGCCTCAACCTCAATACGGAAAGGATATATAAGACGTTCGCGGAGATTCTGGAGAAGGAAGAGGTCAGTTTGGTTTATGCTTGTTGTCCGACGTCAGCTGATGGGACATCATGAAGGATCTGGAGTTTGCGAGTGAGATCGTGCAGAAGTTAAATATGATCCTGATCACATCGCCCGAACTTGCAGAGTTTCGAAAACGGCTGAAGAGCCTCGAGACAAGGGTTGGTGGTCATGTCCTCTTTCGATGTCTTTACTGATGGACCGTATGCAGCAAGATGGTCAGGCGTTATTCACCACGCTCTACAGGTCATGGTGTCATAATGCGGTTGCTGTGTTTTCGTTGTGCCTGCTTGCGCAAGCTTATGAGCATGCATCAAATTTACTATCTATCTTGTGAGTTTGGCTCACCCAAGTTTTTGACCTTTGCTGACAACGTCAATGCCAGTGCCGATCTGGAGATTACTGTCCCACTACTAGTGCAAGTCGACAAGTTGGTGCAGCTGATCGAATCTCCTGTGTTCACTTGTGAGTATTTGTGATAAATAGGATTAATTCGGGAGGATGACGATGATTCGGAAGACCTTCGCCTCCAACTCCTCGAGCCCGAGCGTTACCCCTACCTGTTCAAGTGCCTATATGGGTTGCTCATGCTGCTCCCGCAGTCCACGGCTTTCGTATCACTCCGTAACCGTCTCAATGCCGTCAACTCTGCTGGCTTCCTGCACATTGCCCCCAAATCGTGAGTTTTTGCAATCTTCTTTCGACATGCACTAGTGACGAACAAATCCTAGACCACCCAACCCCATCGCCTCGCGCTCCAAACTCGGCCGCGATGAGATCAAATGGCAAGAGCTTCTCAACCATTTCCGCGCGCTGCAGGGCAAACACGAAAAAGCACGACGCCAGGATCTTGGGAACTGTTCCCCTCAGGAAATCACTATCTCCCTCTCGCCGCCGGCGTCCACTAAACCCTTGATGCGACGGCGTGTAACAGGCGACCTTCCAACGCCGCCGCCGATCCCGGCGAAGCCTGCACTTAGCCCGCTCAATCCGAAGGCAAGGCAGAATGGGCTGCTGGCAAGCACGTTGCAGGGCGCGACGGCGCCAGGGATAATGCAGCAGAGAACAAGACGGACGCTTGGCTTACCTGTAGACCGAGCCAAGGGTGGTTAGGTTTCCTTTTGATTGATTCGGTTTGCTCTGGACATACAGTACATATTTACATGCACAGGATACTCTAATGACGATAACATGATGAATGGGTAGTGGTAGTGGGATGTACTAAAAGGAGATGTTCGTGTGAAGTTAAAATATCGACATCTACATCCGAGACTTCGTTGGGACCACGAGGTTTGAACGTATGATTTGTAGATCTTCGTCGGTTAGCCCTGTATAGGTCTTGACGTAGGTCTCTACGCCTCCATACTTGTCCTCCAAGAGATTTAAGAAGGCTAGCATCGTCTCATACCTGAGGAAAGATGTTGGAGGTCAGTATTGGAGGAGTTGAATTCCACCTACCGTGATGTCAACATGCGCATGGCAGCTTCAGAGTTGGCGGCGAACAGAGGCTCTTTCATAAGTCTTTCTAGCACCTTGGGGCGATCTGGTTCGCGCCCGACTCGCGTGAGGGAGTAGTCTTGTGCGATGTCGTGGTTGTCCACGCTGACTAGCTGAATAAAGAAATGAGACTTGTGACGCTGAAGCAAACCAACGGAAATGAATTCACCTTGAGAAGGATCGCAGCGACAATTCCCGTCCGGTCTTTCCCGGCTGAGTGGAAATAAGAATATGAAGGATGAAAGAGGGAATATGAACGAACCTGTGCAGTGGAAGATGAAAGGGGCATTTGGTTTGTCGCGAACGTGGCGTAGGATGGTACCGAACGCCGGTCCGCCGTGATCTAGTATTTGAGAGTAAAGTATCATGAAAGCCTGTGGAAGATCGATCACAGGATATAATGTTCCATGAGGGGACATACCTCTGTCGTGCCGGTTGCATAGAGCTCAAACCTCCTTCAGGATAGTCAGTGATGTGAGGAGTGGCACGGTGGCAGCACGTACGCACTTGGCGAGCTTTTCCGGACTGTAGTCCTCGCTCTTGAACACGGGTGTCGGGACTACCTCTACGCCCTCGACGACAGGTATCGGAGAGCTGTACTTCCTGATCTCGGGGTCTGATCGTAAATCAAAGGCGGTCAAAATTCCAAGCGAGACCAATTTCCGCACGCCTTGGGTTGTGGGTGAGTTTACTTATATGAGCCATAATGATTGGAAAATAAACCTTCTTCTGTGATGCCCGAGAGCTCTGCTGAGCGGTATGCATAACCGGGCTTTGTTACGACATTGGGAATTGCGGTGGGATATGATCCTAGATCGCGGACGTTGCACACGCCTGGGATCTGGACAAAGGGTGGCCTGGAGAGCACATCCGCTACATATGCAGGATCGAGGGGCTCTAGGCCGGAATCAGTGGCAGTCATCGGCGGCAGGGTAAAGCTTGAGTTTCAAGGATTCAGGCAAACTTAAGTAATTCGGTGTCACGTGCTTAGGAGCCCTTCCAAGGTTTCCCCTAATAGAAGTTCCGCATCCTTACGTACATCGCCCGTCCGTACTGTAATGCAGAACTTCACATGTTTGATTCCACCTATTGCATGGACCGTCAATTTCTACACTTTTACAGCCCGAGCAGTTTCCTGACAGATCGCTGCCGCATATAACATAAGTCTCTGGAGTCTGGACTCTGCACCGTGAATGATTAATACCTTTTGTACAGGGTCGCCCAGTTCATACTGTGCGGGTCAAAGGCAAACACACACTGGATAGAGATGGCACAACTCTCGCCTATTACAACCCTCAGCAGCTCCAGAGTGCCTATCAGGAACTTGGGAATTAATATCATTGCTTGGAGTACCATGGACAGATCTATGCTCAGAGCATGTCGACGAAGTCACCTTGACGGGTTTTGCCACTCGGTTTGGCATTCCTCCTTCTGAATTTAGCAGGGAAATTGACGATCTGATCGTGTAACACCTGCGTGAGTATACCAGGGGTTGAACCGCATGATTGGAGGTGGAGTCTTTATCACATGCTGGTAGGCATGTCGAACTTGAAAAGGTTGATATTTTGGATGGAGGGCAAGCAAGCACAACGACGCTTGCATGTGGGCTAAGATCCTCTTCCAGGAGTTCAACAATGAGTTATCCCGCTTCGAGAAAGCTGCGTACGCGGTTGCTGGACCAGACATGTTGACAGTGGTCGACTTTTCCAAGGAAAAGACAAGGGTACGTAACCCAAAGGTTAACGTCGATAGACGAATTCGTGGGCATCAGGCAGCCAATGATGTTCAGGAGCTCATGCCGCTTCCCATCTTGTGTTGCTAGAGTGAGGAAAACCTTGCGAGAGAAAGACCTCCGGCATAGAGCTCAAGTACTCCCACTGACAGGAGCGATGTCTCCCCGCTGCCCTCGGTCGTCGTCTCTGTACGAGATTTACTTTTGCAAATCATTCCTCAAGTAAAGCAATGTCAACCACACGCATAGAGGGAAAGGCCAAGGCCCTAAATATTGTGAAATATGTTGTAGAGGTTTTGCGGACCCCTGTCACATGAAATGGTGTGACTTCATGTCACGCTTGAGGGCAGGCAGTCTCGTGTGTCAATGTTTCTACGCGTCGCGATCAAAGCAATTGCTACCACAAACTGGATCTTGGGTTGTAACTTGATTGATTTTGTTTTGTAGATATGGATATCGACGAGCCATCTTCTCCACTAGTACCCAGGTCGTCACTGCCACCGAGTAGTGCCCCCATGGTCACTATGTCCTCTTCTAATGGGACACCAAGATCGGCAGGGAGGAGACCACCATCGGACGCACTTGCATTTAACGACGATGAGGGTCAGGAGGCGGAGGAGGACGGTGCCACAACAAGACGGAGAAGGCGACCCAAAAATCAACCGAATGGTGATGTCCCGCTCGTTAGAGATGCTGTCGGGGAGAGCGTGTCTGAGAGCTTTGAGACTTTCTTAAAGACGTAGGTCACAATGGAATGTCTTTCATGCATTCTGATGGTCTTCTTCAGGTTCACTGAAGAAGTCGCGCTGGCCTCAACGCCCGCATCTGATGGTGACCTTCCGGAGGTCATGGAAGGCGAATTGATCTACATCCAGCAAATTCACACTATGCGCGAATACGAAATCACCACTCTCTATGTTGACTTCACACATCTCCTACAAAAAGATGACGTCCTTGCAGACGCGATTCAGAAGCAGTATTATCGATTCCTTCCATACTTGCGCCGCGCCCTTCACAATCTAGTCGCGGAGTATGAGCCCGAGTACCTCAAGATTAATCCTACCGCCGCTACAACCGACTCTGCAAACCTCCAGTCACGAGAATTTAATATCGCCTTCTACCATCTACCTCTAGTATCGGGCATCCGTGATCTAAGGACCGACAAGATAGGCACATTGATGAGTATCAGCGGCACTGTTACCCGCACGAGCGAAGTGAGGCCAGAACTTCTTTATGGTAGCTTCATCTGTGAAGTATGCGGTGGTCTCGTCAATGAAATAGAGCAGCAATTTAAATATACAGAGGTGAGGCATCGATCTCCCTGAATGATAAGTGGACGTGTACGCTTACCTTCTCACAGCCAAGTCTCTGTCCTAATCCTACATGTGGAAACCGCGTCGCATGGCAGCTTCAAATTGATACCTCCAAGTTTACGGACTGGCAGAAAGTCCGAATACAGGAAAACCCCTCCGAGATACCCACTGGTTCTATGCCTCGATCTCTAGATGTCATACTTCGTTCTGAACTTGTCGAACGTGCCAAGGCAGGAGATAAATGTGTTTTCACTGGAACGTTTATCGTCGTCCCAGATGTCAGCCAGCTCGGGCTACCAGGTGGAAACAAGGCGGAGCTGATGCGCGAAGCGAGCAAGAGTGGGGCAAACACTACAACAGGTGGTGTGGGTGGAAGTGGCGTTACGGGGCTCAAAAGCCTCGGTGTACGGGACTTGCAGTACAAGACTGCATTCCTAGCGTGCATGGTGCACGATGCTGATGGCAGGGTATGTACACTTCGGAATCAATGTCAGAGAGACTCAATTTTTCCTCCAGGGTGGTACTAATGTTCGTGGAGAAGAAGAGGATGGTGAAGAGGATGGGCAGGCGTTCCTCCGTTCACTGACTGAACCCGAGTTTGATGAGCTCAAGAGCATGATCGACTCTGATCACATATACTCCCGGCTGGTGGAGAGCATAGCGCCTACGGTGTACGGTCATGAAATTGTCAAAAAAGGCCTCCTTCTGCAGCTTATGGGTGGTGTCCACAAGCAAACAGCCGAGGGTATGCACCTCCGTGGGGACATCAATATCTGCATCGTCGGTGACCCTTCGACATCAAAGTCGCAATTCTTGAAGTGCGTTTCAGGCAATCGTACATTAAAATATTCCCTCCTAATGCGCGATCAGGTACATCTGTTCTTTCCTCCCGCGGGCAGTATATACATCCGGCAAAGCCTCATCAGCTGCAGGTTTGACAGCCGCCGTCGTCAAAGACGAAGAAACCGGCGACTTCACGATTGAAGCTGGTGCGCTCATGCTCGCGGACAACGGTATCTGTGCCATCGATGAATTCGACAAGATGGACATATCCGACCAAGTCGCTATTCATGAGGCGATGGAACAACAGACTATCTCAATTGCGAAGGCAGGTATCCACGCGACACTCAACGCACGCACAAGCATCCTCGCAGCAGCCAACCCCATTGGTGGGCGCTACGACCGCAAACGGACACTAAGAGCCAACGTCGCCATGAGCGCGCCGATTATGAGCAGGTTTGATCTGTTCTTTATTGTACTCGACGAGTGCGATGAGAAGACGGACTTGAACATCGCTAAGCATATTGTAAATGTGCATCGGTTCCAGGACGAGGCTATTAACCCAGAGTTCAGTACGGAGGCTCTGCAGCGGTACATCCGATATGCCAGGACGTTTAATCCCAAGGTAGGGTATGATACATTATCTGTCGGGCATTGCTGACCTTTGTGCAGCTGACTCCAGAAGCCGCCGATATCCTTGTAGAGAAGTACCGCATCCTCCGGCAGGATGATGCGACAGGCGCAGGGCGTCATTCCTACAGGATCACCGTTCGTCAGCTCGAATCGATGATCCGCTTGAGTGAAGCTATCGCCCGTGCGAATTGTACAGCGGAGATTATTCCAGCTTTCGTACGAGAAGCATACACTCTTCTGCGGCAGAGTATCATTCATGTCGAACAAGACGATATCGACTTCGACGAGGAAGAACTGGAGGGCGAGCGGGAGGCGCCGAATGCTGCTCCGAACGCCACCTCTGATGCGATGGACGAGAGCCAAGACATCGAGATGAGTGCAGTGGACACGGAATTGATGGATCAGACAGATGAAAGCTCTCTGGGCATGGGCCTAAATCGTACCGCTACGAGCAGTGGTGCTGGGCCGTCGTCGACGTCACGTGCAGGCAGCCTGATGCCCGATGCGCCGCCGCCGCCCGCGCCTGCACCGAAAAGAAGGATGATCATAACGCACGACAAGTACATGACGCTGCAGAGCCTTGTGGTCTTACATCTTTCTACGGTTGAGCGCGAAACTGGGCGGGGCGTGGACCGTGATGAGCTGATTGATTGGTATTTGGAGCTGAAGGAAGCAGAGATTCAGGACGTGGATGAGCTCGAGTACGAGAAGGAGCTCATCTCGAAGCTACTGAGGAAGTTGGTCAAGGTATGGTATTTTCTGGTCGTTCGCCTTATTCTTTTAAACTCACGTCCTCACAGGACAACTACCTGATCGAAGTGCGCGGCGACGTGCAGGACTCGCTGCCAGAGTCCACGACGGATGGGTCTGCGCCGGCTCAGTCATCCAGTACTCAGGATGGGGAAAATGTGAGAGTGTATTATATGGTGCATCCGTCAGTGGACACAGAGGGCACATCATCGGTAGCATGATTTTATTACCATTTTCTCCGATTATCTGTTGTGTTATTCCTATGTCGTAGTTCACTTTTTGACTTGTTGTATTCCTTACAATTTTCTCGCCATCCGAAGACTTCCATGACTTGCGGTCGCACTGGCAGTGAATAATTGTACTCATTGAGTTGGTGAGCAGTGACTGAATCCCAGTCAGTACGTAGTACGCATGCCGAAGAAATCATTGCCTGCAAGCAATCATGATGAATGATGATAACTTAGGCTGCGTCATAGTACAATAAAATTATAAATACTTAAATACATAACCGCCGCAAGCATTTCCTGCACTACTACTACACACCACCACCAGTTGTCATGTGTATGCGCTCCTGGAAAACAATCGAACCCATACCAGTCCCTTCGTCGGAGTTTGCCACAAGTTTAGCGTGATATTCTCGAACGCCAAGGATGAGGCGTGGTCCCAGCACAAACATCTGCACGATTTCGATGATTTGCACAACACCTTCATAGACGTCACCTCCCATGAAATTTAATACCTATTGAAATGATGAGCAATGGTGATCCAGGTGTCAGTCATAGGCTGATATACCGAGATCTTTGGCGAGAAAAAGCCGAGCTGAAGGCAAGAGACAGTAATAAAACTAGCGTGGTGGTTTAGCGGGAACTTTCGAATCGTATTCAATTTACAACCTCACCTTGCGAAGTAAAATATATGAGTCTTTATTAATATCGTGAAACAGTCCCCGACTGCCCATCTTGTCGGCCGTTGCAGTTCACGGAAATGCTTTACAGCAATCCAGACGGCGAGAGACAATACGAGGACCTCCCATGCAGTGAGCAATATCCAGGTGAGCTCGACCAGAAACCGGGCATCACCTCCCTGCTGCTCGTAACCGCACAGATGGACGCCGGAGAGAATGTACTCCTCTAATATTCATATCATCAGCCTGATGCATTCAAGTCTTGAATCTATAACTGAAGCTTACCTCCTTTCATATTCCTGCTCTGTGTTACGGCAACTGCTCCGCAGGTGATGTGGATAGGGAGGAGGATTACAATGAGAAAGATTAACATCTTTTTGGATTGTTGATACATGGCATGTAACCGAGCGACCATGATGACTTGCATGACATTTCGACTAAGTGGATATCACATCAGAGATAGGCAACTGAATAGCTCACCACCCAACAAGAAATTTACAATAACACTGATCCAGTCCCTCATAAAGTATACTACGGTGCCTGAAAATACAAATACAGTCAGTAATAAGCCTCCGAGGACTAAAATTCCGAAGACGCACAACTGTTACAATTGTTATGTTGAACCAGCAAGTTGGTCAATAAAGTAATCTCACTCACCCCTATGTAGCAATATAGTCAACACTATGGAATCATTGCATTAATACGAATTACCTACTGTATCTTTGATTGAGACTGACGGGATATATGCTGTATGTTCGCGGTCAGAAGAAATGGCTGCAGTATATGTAAGAAAACATACATAACGTCATCATTCTGATCATGAAAAATGCCTTATTAGTACATCCTCAAATCCTTAGCCTTGCGAACATACGCAGTGAGTGATATTACACTGTATCGCACCTAACATATTTGAAGTCAGTACGCCTCGCATCTGCATCTAGACAACCGCCAACCACACACAATGAGATATAAGACAGTCATGAGGGACCAGCGCCGCCTCTACCCCAAAATACATGCATTATGCAGCGGTCCTTTTGATCAGAGACTCCAATGCGTGCTCACCCAGACCAGTTCAAACTATAGAACCATTTTTAGTGAAGCAGCTGCTCAGGGGTAATCACATCAACCTACCTCTTGTCCGAATGTCAGTGCTGGAGAATATGTTAGGGATGACATGAATAATTTTTGCGATAGTAATTTTCCTGCGCACCCCAATCGTATAACACCACAATGAATGATGCAACTGCAAAACAACCATCAAAGATTTAGTGACAGCGTTCGCTCTCCACGAACCTATGAAATAGCTCGTTCCATGGTAGTAGCTGATTATCAGCCACCAACCAGGGTCATTGGAGGCTATGGTCATGTTCGAGGGTTTGGTATCAGTGAGTGGCGAATTTAGTGGACGCAAATCGATTACATTGATGCTAGATACATATACCATCAAGAATTTAGCGCTTTCGGGAATCGGGATATGCTGTTGACCGGGGTTATCAAACTGTTTGTAAGGTATGAGTATAGAAAACCACTGCTAAAGAAAGGCGAATGATGAATCCCGATTGATGTATCAAATTGCAGTGGTAGGGCCGGTTATTGAGCTCGACTCAGGCTGCGGCCACTTGAAGCTGTTGGAATCATTGACCGCTCTACATTTTTCGACCTCGGCGGCGGAAAAGGGAAGAGTGATTGAAAAAAACAAGGAAGAGAACTGCGGTGTTTTGAGAAAGATGTGACGGAATCTGAGGATCTTTATTAGATTGAACATTCTGTAACACGCACTACCTAGTACCACGTGTTACGATCCAGCTCGAGGCCGGAGCTCACTACTGCTTCGTACAGCTCCCATCACGGTCCTCAATAGTGACCTCCTCCTTGATTTATGCGCCGGCTTAGTCTAGCGCTGTCTAACGTCGCACATCGGGGTTATCAATATTTAAGAGTAGTTTTAATGTTGTACGAAATGTGAAGAGCGTCATCTTTATATTTCGTACAACATAAAAACTGCCGTTATTGGAGTCTTAATCAGGCTTCGCTCAGTCTTCTAGGTCGAGCGCGACACCCTCGAGCTTTAGGAAGAGGCAAAATTTTGTCCCCGTGGGAATTGTGGGCACAGCGTTCCTCGTCAATGCATACTGGGCTGGTTATCCGTGATACTTATACTCCATGTATGTACATCATGATAGTCCGCGTGCACTACGTAGTGTGCTGGCTGTCCGAGTTGTCATATCGCATCTTCTCTTTCCACCACATCTCAGTTTCATTGTCAAGTCGTACCAGCCTTTCATCTTCAATTCGCAAATACTCGCAGGGATGCGTCATCAACAGCTTCTCGTCAGAATCTCGAAGTAATCGAATGTTGACGGTCTTGCCCTCGGCTTCGTGATAGAGCAACGTAAATATTGAACGGCATAAGCCCGCTTGTGGGTGCAGTTCCGGTGTCTATTATTGTGTGACTGATTGCCTGGCCTTGTGATCTGTAGTCCGTAAATGCATATGCCGGTGTAATAGGCAACTGTCCTGGTTATCGGCCGTGAGCAATCGTGAACGTCCGCTCTAATGGAACCAATGGTGAGACATCTTTGTCGAGACTCTCCAGTTGGACTGCTTTTGTACGATTCATCTTCACCAGAATGTATGCTGGTGGATAAGTCAGTTCTACAATTGGCGCCAAGGGTGAGAATGCCGTTTCTCGTTCATCGAGTAGCGGGTAGAGACGAAGACTTCACATTTTCATCTCAAGATTTTTCCGCTATCGTCGACAATTTCCGCACTCTCTAGAAATTAGTCACAAAGGAGAGACACGGAGACTATGAGACACTG